>JBBPBS010000206.1:896156-1071656 GCA_037974835.1 Cicer judaicum
AAAAAAAACATGAAATAACCCATAAACATGTTTAGGTTGTTAAATTATCTTTTTACTATACTACTAACTATAGTTATATATATATATATATTGGATCCACTAAGTAAATATATATAACTATATAAATATAAAATCATATTGCTATCTGCCGAAAAAGTCTTTTTCATCGGCTGCTAAACCTATTAAACCTCTCTATAGCGCCGCACTTAAAAAATAAAAGGCAAGTACCCATTCACAAAGATAAAAAGGATTTTTAATCTTTAAAAGAAGAAAATAAATTGTCGATATTGTGCGAAGTAGTCTCGATAATAAGATGAAGGGTAAATACCACTAATAGTCCTTTAACTTAATTTCAATTAACGTTTTAGTTTTTTATCTTTTTTTTCTTTCTGATTTAGTCCTTTATTTTAATTTTAAGTGACAATTTAATCTTTTATGTTTTAAAATGTTAACAATGTTATCCTTTTTTTTACAAAAATTCATCAAAATTTTCAAACAAAACTCATAAATGTAGTTATATTCTTTAATATAAAATTAACTTTATCAAGTTTGTAGCTCAAATCTTCAAATAAACTTATATTTGTCATTCTTTATTTGATGTTGTTAGAGATTAAAATATGAATTTATTTAAAGGATGATAATTAATTTTATGGGTTTTGTTTGAAATTTTTGATGAATTTTTTGAAATTTTACAAAAAATAAGGATAACATTGTTGACATTTTAAAACATAAAAGATCAAATTGTCACTTAAAATTAAAATAAAGGACTAAATCGGAAAAAAAAAGATGAAGGACTAAAACGTTAACTGAAATTAAGTTAAGGGACTATAGGTGTTATTTACCCTAAGATGAATGTATTTGATATCGTTACATATTTTATATTTTAGTATCTCTATAAATTCATACCGTATTTTATATCTTATTTATATTCACCCCTGATATTGTTATATGATATAAAATATGTAAATTATATTTGTTTGCATTGCAATTGACATGGTGTGTGCTAATTGTAACGTCCTGAATTTTTTAATCCAAAATGTTACTTAAAAAAAAAAAAATTATTGTTTAGAAAAGTTCATGAACCTTTTTTTTTAATACTTAACATTTACTCATTTTACATAATTAGTAGCAATCACGTTATTTAATATCATTAAGAAAATATTTATTCAAAATTAAAATAATGTGAAGACAATTATTCTTAATGGAAGAGAACCACTTTCGTATTTCAAGAATTCTAGTACACTTTAGAAGTTTGTGACAAAAGATTAAAAGAACTTAAAAATATTAGACAATTTCATTATTACAAAATCGTCTTGAAAGAAAACTCATGTTTACCCCACGTTCGCCACACGTCAATACTCATTAACCACTCTTGAATCTCCTCGAACTCATTAGTACCTAAAATGTTGTTGTAGCACAAAACATATAAATGTAAAACTTCAAATTTAAAAGAAAAAAATGTTCAAATCGGTAAATTGTATATTAAATCATATGCATAATGAAAAACTACATGATCTGGATATAAACTTGCCACTAGGGCAACTTCTACACAAAAAATATCTCATACCAATAGGGAAAATAAACCTGCCTCTAAGGCAACTTTTACACATAAAATCATTCATACCAACGGGGAAAAACCTGCCACTAAGACAACTTCCACATAGAAAATCACCCATACCAATGGGGAAAATAAACCTCCTACTAAGGCAACATTCACATAGAAAATTACCCATACCAATGGGGAAAAACCTGCCACTTAGACAACTTCCACACAGAAAATCATCCATACTAATGAGGAAAAAATCTGCCACTAAGGCAACTTCCACGAAGATGCATATGCCATGACATGAAGATATAATATCAAATAAATATATTCCCACACAACCCACTTAGAATCATGTCATATTCATTCAAAATCACTTTTTAAAATCATCACCTTATTCATATATCATTAAGAACACATACACACATCAATATCATGAGTATCACATATTCATGGACAAATAATCATAAAAATTATGACTTTCACCACATACACATAAAAATAGAAACTTGATATCATATAGAGCATAAAAATTAATGCTTTAACATATATAACAAGAAAATTCACACTCCAACTAATATACATAGTAAAAGTTAAAACTTTATCACATATAAGATAAAAATTCAAACTTTATTTCATATTCATCATAAAACTACAATGTTATCACATATAGCATAGAATTTCATACTTTACTACATAGAAGTCATATATTACAATTCAATCTCAACAAAAATTGGGGTTTTATTATTTTAATCCACTAGTCTAGATTTATTGCTTTTAAAATATAAGTAATCACTAATATTTATTTCATGTCATTCAACCAACGACTTAACTATAATTTGTGTGGGGAAAAGCCCTTACCTTTGTCGCTTTTCTTCCTAGTACAAAGCTCTAAGCCCCACAAAGTCGTTCACAAGGAAAATAAGTTCTAAGCTTTTGATGCCGAAAAAGAGGATATGATGGTGGCTAGGATTTTGGTATTCCTTTCTGGTTACATAATTTTATTTATAAAGGGTTTATGAAATAGGGTTTGTAGCAGTGGCTAGGGTTTAGGGTTTAAGGTTCTATTATTCGCATCAACCATATTTTTGCGGCAAGTTATCACTTTCACTATTTGAATCTGACTTGTTAGTACTAATTATATTCAACAATGCATGCATTAGTGAAACTCATCCAATTGAGAAATGATGTGAGAAAAGAAATAGAGTTTAAATTTCAAAATATGAAACAAATAGTTTAATACTAGCTTCAAGTTGTTGACAATTCTTCATCATAGTGCATGTTTACACATAATTAAAAAGAAAAAAATTCAAATAAGAAAAACAAGATTGTAAAAATAAAAGTTACCTCTACCTATGAATTGCCTCCCACGACACACTTCTTTAAAGTCATTAGCCTGACTCCTCAACTATTGTCAAAGTGGCATCTATGATAAGAAGAATATATCATCGTTGTTCTTCTTTTTGTTTGGTAGAAACTCCATGAACCTGAGAAATAAATGATGTTGCTTCCATGTCCTTTTCAATTGGACATTGATGAACAAGGCAAAGATTGAATCTCGAACTCCATCAATCTCTTCTTTTTTCATTTCCTTGTTCTTGTTATTCTCTTGCTTATCTTCTTCTACCACAACAATGAAGTCATCTTCAATATTTAACTTCTACTCCATCTTCTCAAACTCGACCACTTGCTGAAATAACCTCTCACATTGACTTTCAAATCATTCAATTGAAACCATGTTATTCTTCATGAATTCAACTAAAACATCCTTAATGTGAAAGTCTTTCTCATCTGATTCTTTGGATAGAATTTTAGGAGGTAGAATTGGTTCCCAATTGATCTTTTTTATATAACACTCGTTGTCTTCTACTTTTATGAACCATAGATCTTCATATTCAAGTGGTGGGACATAGTAATCAAAACAATTTTCATTCATATGTCTTTCTCTACAAAATTCAAACCTAAGAGGCCTAATCTGAGGGTGATCTTTTACAAATGCATCTCTCAAGATATGTCCCTCAATTATGCATAATTCAGTAGATATAAGACAAGTATCGTACTCTTCCAATAACTGTAGTAGAATATCATCATGACAATCTTTTATGCTCTACAGCGAATAGTTATCTCAAATAAAGAATAGACAAACCACTAACAACGACATTAGCAAACTCAACAAATAAAAATAGAAAATTAAAGAAAAGTTTTTTTAAAAAAATTAAAAATAAAAGAAAAACAAAAATTTTATTGTAGAGCAAAAAATTCCAATTAAGTAAATAAATTATAACTCAATAGTGATAAGACAATCCTCACCAATGGCGCCAAAAACTTGATAGCATTCCAGCAAGTGTACTGAATCATTGTAAGTAGTAATTAAAATGGTGGTACCGAGTGTCAAACTCAAGGATTATGTTTTACTATCAAATTGTGTTTAGTTACTAAAATTGAACAAAAAGTTTTCGAGTTGATTGAAATAATATTTGAAATTAACAAGAGTAATAGAATTGAACTTTTATAATAAAAAAAATGTCATAGATGAGTTTCACTTCGAATTCAACCTTGATTTTTGTAAGACCCATAATTTTAAATTATACTTTATGTATTTTAGTGGATTTTGGTATTGAACTCAGGGGCTTTTTAGCCAAGTTATTAATATTTTGGGAGTTTAAATAACCAAAAAGATATTTTGATGTCCGATTAGAATTACTCGTCGATAAATAAATTAAATTAACTACGGTGAATCTTTTACGAAGAATTTAATGCGTTATGAGCGAAATAGTAATTTAACAAATATCTAGATATTTTGAGATATTTGTTAATTGTAATTAATATATATAAAGATATATATATGTTTGTGTGGAGGGAAAAAGGAAAGAGATAGAAAAGAAAGAAAAGGAAATAGAAGGAAAGGAAAATTAGAAGAAAAGGAAAACCAAAGGAAAATAGAAATCCTTCCTCTCTCCTCCTGCCTCGCGAGCTTATCTTCCTCCTCCCTCCATTGTTATTCATTTTTGTTTTCTTTGCTTCCTTTTAGTTCCAAAAAAGAAACCCAAGGCTTAGTGGGTGAGAAAGATCAAGTTCCCAGCTTCTTCCTTCTTCCCGGTCAAACACAAACCTCCCCGTTTCATCTAGATCTAAGCTTCGTTTCGTGAAGAGATAGAAGGGAAAGTTTCTCACTACCACGCTACGGTGCTAGGGAACCAACTTTGGAAGCGACGTCGCAAATGGAGATTTTACCAGATTTACTCGTGGTACCTAAAACGCACGTTGAAGCTATTGTTCAGGTAAGGGCTCCTTCCACTTTTTAGTTTGCAATTAGGGACTTATTTGTGGTTGTGTGGAAAGGAATTTTGTTAGGATTAGAGTGTTGATTTGGGGGAAAATGAATCTAAGGCTTTATGGGTAAAATCTTAGAGTTAGGTTTTGGTGATACTGATGAATGTTTTGTGGAAAATGAATTTAACTCATTTATGTATGATTTTGAGTAAAAGAAATTTGATGTGTTTGAGTGATATGTTGCGATGATATGTGTATGGTTGGATTTTGTGGAGAAATGAATCGATGTGTTTTGGTGTGAATCGTGGGTTGAATTTGATAATATGTTTGAGTTTGTTTTGTGTGGAATTTGAAAACTATTACGTTAAACGAGTATTAAGAATGGGGAATCTCTTAATGTCTTGTTTACTTAATGTGTGTTTGTGAAAAACATTTAAGTTAAATGAGTATTAAGAATGAAGAATCTCTTAATGTCTTGTTTACTTAATGTGTGTTTGTGAAAATCATTTAAGGTAAATGAATATTCAGAATGGGGAATCTCTTAATGTCTTACTTAATGTTCGTTTGAAAATCGTTTTAAGTTAAAAGAGTATTAAGAATGGGGAATCTCTTAATATTTCTGTTTGCTTAATGTTTGTTGTGAAAATCGTTTAAGTTAAATGAGTATTAAAAATGGGGAATCTTTTAATATCTGCATTGGCTTAACGATTGTTGTGGATGGAGTCAGTATATGCTCATGCATTTTCATTCTTTTTGTAAATCGTGCAGACCCGTGATAGGTGGCACCTTGGTAAACGGTACGGGCCCGTAATAGGCAGTACGTTTATGGTTTACGGTTTACGCTTTTTAGTAAATCGTGCAGACCCGTGATAGGTGGCACCTCGGTAATTGGTACTTCGGCCTGCGATAGGCGGTACAATTATGATTTACGGCCCTTCGAAGAGGTTTTTGGTTTGGAATTCCGAGTCCATGCATTTTGGCATATACGCATTGCAATAGGGTGCTTGGCACACGAGTCGTGTGTGAATCAAGTTATGATTAAGTGTTATGTATTAATATAGTGTGTAAGTGTGACTGATTGTAAAACTATTTCGAAACCCAATTTGTCGTGGTGATTATGTGGGAATTGCTAAGTGTTAAGATTTGGAGTTGTGTATGAATATGATTGATTTAGTTTATGTATTTCTGGAAGAATAAGCAGGGAAATCGATTTCCCAATCGATTTGATGAGTTACAAGGACTTCGCTAATTTGACAAAATTGATTTGCCAATCGATTTTGTAATCTGTTTTTCAAAACCATTTAAGAAATCGATTTGGCAATCGATTGGTATGTTTTCTTGAATCTTGAAAATATATTGAAACAATCGATTTGGCCATTACAGCAGCTCAGCTATTTGGACAAAAGCGATTTGGTAATCGATTGGATTTGTTACAGGGGCTCAGCTATTCATTCAATCGATTTCCCAATCGAATGATTTAAGCCCAGAGTACAGATTTTACAAAAACACCTTCAAGCAATCAATTTCCCAATCGATTTGCTTAGTAGAAATTCTTATTTTGAGTTAGATAATCGATTGCTCGATTGATTCATCAATGGATTGGTTTGTTGTTTATTACTTGATTGATTTAAGCCTTTATTTGATCTCGTTTTTACTTGGCAAGTATTATATGAACTTTTAGCATATGGAAAATCCTTTTAAGGTGCATGCTAAGTTGAAAGGTTATTTTGTGCATCTAAAAACTTAAATGTTATGTGTTAATTGTTAATTTCGGTTGGTGACCCTTTACAACTATTGTGGAAATCTAAGCTTTGCCCTTAGATGAGAGTCAGGACAATCCTACCGGTTCGTACCCTATAGATGGGAATGTAGATGGGAATGCATGACTGGAGCTATGTTAGGAGGATCTTACGGGGCGCGTGTAGATCACTCAGGGTGTATAGCTATAGTTTTTTTTGTAGAATGATCAGATTAGGATGACGTAGAGGGAACATATGTTTTTCTTTTGGATTATGTTATTATGAACTGGAAAACTGTATCTTTACTAATATTGTCAGGATGACATCTTATTTGAATGGGTTCCATGTATCATTTGTTGTTGTGTAAATACTTTGGATTCATATTGCAAGAGAACTATTCCGCTGCGTATCAATTATATTGACTTAAACATTTATCAAAAGGTGTTTACTTATTTATTTCTTTGTTTTAAGAATTGGTTTAAAAAAAAAAATACACCCTCACTTTGAATATCGGGGTGTTACAGTTTTTGATATGATCCTAGTTATAAATTTCCTTTATTGAATTATTATTGAATTCTCTTCATTTTTCATGCCCTAATGTCTTAGTGACAGAACCTTTAATTCCAAAGTAACCCGTAATTCCTAAATGAATTAAGTCTTACATTACATGAATTCTCTAATTAAACTACTGCCTTTGCAACAAATTTAATTGGTTTCATGACGTGCATCTATCCCTAGACTACAATATCATGAATTTATCATCTCAAACATTTGTAAAGTCCACTTCTGTTTCAAAATACGAGTCGTAAAACATTTTAAAGGTGATCAAGCAATAAAAAAAGTTAAGCACATAGATGAGAAAATTAATTCATTAAACTTATTCATATAACTAGAAATCAACTCAACCAAATTAGGGTTTCATCTTGTATCATTCATCCCTAACAAATAGAGTTTAGTTACTCATGACAAAGATAGAGATTTAGAGAAGAATTACAAGAAAGATTCATGAATGATATTTGATAAAATTGCTCAATGGTGTTAGAAACAGTTGTCTCTGAGTTTTTCTACTAGGACTTAAGTCTCCAAACTTCCAAATAGCCAAAAAGATCATTAGAAAGTGAGAAAAACACGTTTTTATACATTCAACAACGTGCCACGCTCCCCAAGATTGATATGTGAAAATATTATGGAAATGTGCTTCGGGTGCAGGCCTCGCGCTTCAAGTGCACAACATTTTATGTCTAGTGTTTAGTGCATCATAAAAGTTGTAGCTATGAATCTTAGCTTTCATTTGCACTTTTTTTTTCTCTAAATGAACTTCTACAACTCCATATATGGATAAAATACTCCATATAGGGCATATTGATTTCTCACCAAAATTCAGCACTGCACTAAAACAAAGAAACAACGCAAAACTACAATAAATATCTACTTAATCAAGAAAATAAGAACATAAGCATTTTATTAAATCCAAGAACTAGAATCAGCAAAACATATCAAATAAATCCGTAAATTAACTAATGATTGAAGATAAATAAGACTAAAAACAATAAAAAATATATGCATATGATGAAGAGTCATCACTGTCCAATCACCTCATGCAATTGTTGATCCTTCGTTTATGTCTCCGCCTCCTCGCTACCCCCCACATCACCATTAGTCTACCTCAGTTATCTGATTCTATCTATTCCACTTACACAACTTCGTTTGCTTCTTTATTAACATCTACTCACAGTTTGTTTAAGCTATCTTCCTATAAAGAAACTATTCTTTATCCTCTTTGGCAGCAGGCTATGGAAGAAAAATTCTCTGCATTGTTAAAAACAAATATTTGGGAATTATTATCACTTCCTCCTAGAAACGTGCTATTGGATCTCGTTGGGTATATAAGATAAAAACTAAGTATCATAGATCAATTTAGCGCTACAAAGCACATCTTGTTGCTAAGGGAATCTCTCAATAATTTGGTATGGATTATGAAGAAACATTTGCTCCTGTAGAAGATGGCCACTATTCTTACTCTTATTGTAGTTGCATCTATTTTTCAGTGGCATATTTCTCAAATGGATGTGAAAAAAGCCTTTCTAAAGGGTGTGCTTCATGAATATGTCTATATGGTTCCTCTACAAGGTGTTTATCATAATTCAGGGGAAATGTGTAAATTAAAAAAGGCTCTATATGGTCTTCAATAGACTTCTCGAACTTGGTTTGAAAAATTTTCTAATTAGATCACATCTCTTAATTTCTACTCTAATGAACACGATTTTGCATTGTTTTTGAGGTTCATAGCTTATGGTTGCATTATACATTCCTTGTATGTTGATGATATGATTATTACGGGTGCTGATGTTAGTGGAATTAGTGATACTAGAGCAGACTTGTCTACACTCCCTAGGGATTGAAGTTGCCTACTGATTACTCTTCATCATATGCATATTTTTTATTGTTTTTATTCTTAATAATCTTTTATTTATTAGTTAATTTAAGGATTTATTTGATATATTTTATTAATTTTATTTATTTGATTTAATGAAATGCTTATGTTCTTATTTCCTTGATTAAGTAGAGATTTTTTTGGAGTTTTGCATTGTTACTTTGATTTAGTGAAGTGCTGAATTTTGGTGAGAAATCAACATGACCTATGTGGAGTATTTCAGCAATATCTGGAGCTGTAGATGTCTAATTGGAGTCCAACCAAGTACAATCGAAAGCTAAGATCCATAGCAACAAATTTCATGATGACTTCGGAACCAAATTCACACACGAGAGAGGAGAAAAATGCAGTATACATTAGACAATAGATGTTGTGCGTCTGAAGCGCAACAACCGCGCTTAAGGTGCATTTCTTGCATTTCAGCACTGCCAGCGCGCGCCTGAAGCGCGATTTCTGTGTCTGAGGCGCATTTCTTTCCTTTCAGCATTGCCAGTGCGTTCCTAAAGCACATTTTTTGCACCTGGGGAGCGTGACGCGCATCAACATTCATTAAAATGCATAATTTTTAGTTCCTAGGGATATTTTTGACTATTGAGAAGTGGGGATACTTGTGCCCTAGCATAGAAACTCAAAGACGGTCGTTCCTAACATCATTGGAGCAGTTTTATCAAGAATCATTTATGAATCATTCTTGTAATTCTTCTTTAATCTCTTTCTTTTGTATCTTTATCATGAGTAACTAAACCCCATTTGTTAGGGATGAGTGTAACTAGATGAAACCCTTATTTTTCTAATTTAATTTCTAGCTATATAAATGAGCTTATTGAATTATTTTTCTCATCTACGAATTTGTAGTCTAGGGATAGATACATGTCATGAAACCAATTAAATTAGTTGTAAAGGCAATAGTTTAACAAGAGAATTTATGTATAGTAATCCTTAATTCTAATCTTAATTCTACTAAGGAATTAGTGGCTGCTTTGGAATTAAAGGTTCTGTCACTAAGACATTAGGGCAAGAATAATAAAGAGAATTCGGTAATAATTCAATAAAGGAATTAAGTAACTAGGATCAAATTAGACACTAAGGTTGGATTCCAAGTGAAACTCATCCCTGATATTTTTGTCATTATAAAGGATCAATTTTATCACAATTGTTAATTTTAAATATTATTTCAATCAATTTAAGAACCTTTTGTTCAATTGTAGTAATTAATTATAGTTCAATAGTAAAACGCAAATCCTTGAGTTCGACATTCGGTACTACCGTTTTATTATTAATTGCAACGATTCAGTACACTTGCTGAAACACTGTCAAGTTTTTGGCACCGCTGCCGGGGATTGCCATATTACAATTGAATTTAATTTATTTACTTAATTGAAAAGATAAATTGGGAGCAAATTCTACCTCCTAAAATTCTAACCAAATAATTAGATGACAATGACTTTCACGTTACGAACGTTTTGGTTGAATTCATGAAGAATAACATGGTTTCAATTGAATGATTTGAAAATCAATGTGAGAGGTTATTTGAGAAAGTGGCTAAGTTTGAGAAGATGGAGGAGGACATGGAAGCAACATCTTTTATTTCATAAGTTCATGGAATTTCTACCAAACATAAAGAAAAAGAAGGATGATGTGTTCTTCCTGTCATATATGCCACCTTGACAATAGTTGAGGCGTCAAGCTAGTGACGTTAAAGAAGCGCTTCGTGGGAGGCAACCCACAGGTAGAGGTAACTTTTATTTTTTGCAATCTTATTTTTGTTATTTGAATTTGTTTCTTTCTAATTGTTTGTAAACATGCACTATGATGAAGAATTATTAACAACTTGCATTTAGTCTTATGTTTTCTATTTGGGATTTTGAGATTTAAACTCTATTTCGTTGCTCATATCATTGCTCAATTCGATAAGTTTCACTAATGCATGCATCGTTGATTACTCCTTGGTTGTCGAAGTCTCACTTTCCATTAAATAAATTTTGCAGTAGCATATTTGGCATCATTTAGATAGTTCATACTAAATACCTTGCCCTTTTATTTCGATTACTAGCCACATTACAAGCCAAATACCTAACTTTAATTTAACCACTTTACTTGGAGTTAGGTAGAAATTTTTTTTTTGTCTTGACAAAGTTCTAAGTTTGAAGTTGCTCATGGGATAGCAACCTTTTATGTTTTGGGTGGTGATTCTCACCAAAAAAAAAAAAAAGAAAAAAAATCAGTTTGTGTACTTTGGTAAATAATATCTTCTTGGTACTTTTGTCAATATTTGAGAATCTCCAGAATGAAAAGGTGAAGAAAAATAAAAAAATGGTAGAATAATTTGGAAATGTATGCCGAACTCCAAGTAGTAAAGCCTACTATCCCAAAATATCCTACCCTTACCTAAGCCCCATTACAACCCGAAAGTCCTCCAAAAGTGTATGTATTTGCTGCATTGTGATTGCTAACTAGAATTTTTTCAAGCCTATGGTAGTGTCATGCATGTTCTCGGATTTGAGTGATAAATTCATAACCCTTTTTAAACACTTGAAAGAAATTTTGGTGAGATTGTGTGAAGAGAGAGTTGAATTTGATAAATGAATGCTAAAGTGTACAAGCCTAGGCGCGCACTGGCAGTGCTGAAAGGAAAGAAATGCGCCTTAGGCATAGAAAACGCGCTTCAGGCGCGCGCTGGCAGTGTTGAAAGGCAAGAAATGCGCCTTAGGTGCGGTTGTTGCGCTTCAGGCGCACAACATCTGTTGTCTGACGTATACTGCATTTTTCTCCTCTCTCGTGTTTGAATTTGGTTGCGAAGTCTGTATCAAAGTTGTAGCTGTAGATCTTAGCTTTCGATTGCACTTGGTTTGACTCCAATTGGAATTCTACAACTCTAGATATATCTGAAATACTCCACATATGTCATGTTGATTTCTCACCAAAATTCAGCACTGTACTAAAACAAGTAACAATGCAAAACTCCGAAAAATCTCTACTTAATCAAGGAAATAAGAACATAAACATTTCATTAAATCAAATAAATAAAATTAACTAAATATATCAAATAAATTCTTAAATTATCCAATGAATAAAAGATAAATAAGACTAAAAACAATAAAATAAAATATGCATATGATGAAGAGTTATTACAACTCCAAACTTAATCTATTGCTTGTCCCCAAGCAACAATTAATTTCAGATTTGGTGCAGTTAAACGCAAACTTAAACTCAATTACTTAAATCAAATTGAACTCAATTTTCAAAGTTCTAGCTACTACAAAACATTTATCATGCTCCATGGTTGCTTACAAAAAACAACAAAATTTGTACAATTTAGCATTCATTTATCAAATTCAACTCTCTCTTCACACAATCTCACCAAAATTTCTCTCAAGTGTTTAGAAATGGTTATGAATTTATCACTCAAATCCGAGAACATGCATCACGCTACCATAGACTTGAAAAAAATTCTAGTTAGCAATCACAATGCAGCAAACTCATACACTTATGGAGGACTTTCGAGTTGTAATGGGGCTTAGGTAATGGTAGGACATTTTGGGATAATAGACTTTACTGCTTGGAGTTTGGCATACATTTCCAAATTATTCTACCATTTTTTTATTTTTCTTCACCTTTTCATTCTGAAGATTCTCAAACATTGACAAAAGGACCAAGAAGATATTATTTACCAACACAAACTGATATTTTTTTTCTTCTTTTTGTGTGAATCACCTACTCTCCAAGAGGCTACCTTATCTCTCCATCCAAGTACAATGCCAACATTCTTGAACAAACTTGTCTTTTATGATACTAGATCAGCAAGTACTCCTTTTGAGTTGAATGTAAAATACACTCCCTCTAATTGTGTTCTTCTATCATATCCCACTTTATACCGTACTGTGGTTGGCAGTCTATATCTTACAATTACCAGACTTGATATTCCTTATGATGTTCATGTTGTTATTTAGTGTGTTATCTCTCCCACTTTAGTATATTGGGAAGTTGTTCTTCATATTGTTCATTATCTTCAGGGAACTTAATTTCAATGCCTTATCTTTCCATCGTCGTCCTCATTAGAGTTACATGCTTATTCTGATGCTGGTTGACACATATCTTAAGTCCACCACATGAGTTTCTATCTTTCTATGAGACTCTCTTATTTCTTGGAAGAGTAAGAAACATGACATTGTCTCTCAATCTTCTACAGCAGTTGAATATCGTGTTATGACATCCATTACTGCTGAAATAATTTGGTTGGGTTGGCTTTTGTCTGATATGTGTATCTATCTTTCTGAGTCAACTATGACGCATTGCAATAACAAGAGTGCTATTGAAAATTTCTCAAAAATTGATCTTTCATAGACGAACCAATCACATTGAAATTGCTTGTCATCTTACTCGTCATCATCTTCAGTATGGAACCATTACTCTACCATTTGTCTTATCCTAATCACATATTGTTGATTTGTTCACAAAGATGAATTCTATTAAATATTTTCTTTTTTTGATTGACAAATTCTCGATGCTCCCTTTTAATGCATCGTGAGTTTGAATGAATATATTAGATATTATTATTATTATTATTATTATTATTAATATTAATATTAATATTAATATTAATATTATTATTATTATTATTATTATTATTATTATTTTTATATGTTAGTAGTAAGGTTATGTTAGACTTTTCCATTCTCTAGTATATATACTTATTGTAACACTAATTACATTAAACTTTGTTCATTTGTTTATGAAACCCTAACGAAAGGATCTTTCTTTTCTTCCTTTTCTATATTTATGTTATATTATCATTATTAACAAATTTATTGTAAACGTGAATGATTGATATTTCTTAATTATTAACATTTCGTATTATACAATCAATATCTAAATTGTTGATATTCAATATTACTAAAATATTGCTTAAACATATCCAAAATATTTTACTTGACATATTCAAAATATTCAACCAACATATCAAAAATATTCTACCAATTGTGAACCAAAATAATTAACCGTAAGAAATAATGCTTAAGCCGCTCTATGCTTCCTACGATATGGTACTACATTTGTTCAATCTCTACTACCACTTATCTGAGTATGCACTATCACAATCAACTCATTGATGAGTTCAATACCATCATATAATACCAATTAACGACTGATAAGTTCTTCTACAATTTGTAATGTTCGACATTGTGCGGACAACGTATCTTACACAAAAGTAGAAAAAACCTAATCAAACCACAAATCTTATGCATAAATCATACCATATGGTTTACTAATTCAAATAAACCTAACTAAATGTGGGAGAAGATGAAGATGGATGAATCTAATGAAGAAGATGAATATGCTTAAAAATGAGGAGTGTGAGAAAAAAAGATAGAAAGTGAAGACGAGGAATGAAGGCGGTTAATGATGAGGGAGAAAGAAAGCGAAAAAAATGTTAATTTTGATTAAATGTTAAGGACTATTTAATCTTTTCAATAAAAAACATTGGTATAACTAGCAAAATTAGGGTGCAGGCAGTAAAATTGTAATATAACGTGTGACAAATTGCAAAATAGTGCTTTACTTCATTTATCCTCTCTCTCATGTGGATGCAGCAATTGCTGCAACCTGTGCTACTCCTCCACTCTTATTCACCTTCAAATCTTACCAAGAGCCGATCTATTGTCAAACCTCGTTCGACCCACAATTCTAAAAATTTCAATGGAAGGCAACATTAACTTTAGAAGAACTTCATGGAGAGGAGGCTTCTCACTTGGTGTAGACTTGGGAATGGCTCGCATTGGACTTGCCCTCAGCAAAGGCTTCTCTATTCGCCCGTTAACGGTAACACTTTCTTCTTTCTTTTGCCTTTTCATTATCTATTGCTATTATGTATGTTACCATGTTTTGTTGTTCTTCAGTTTCTGTTGAAATTTGAATAAATTAAGTATTCAATTTGTTACTTCTTTTTTTTCTGTTTTTTGTCCAGTTTGTAAAGGCAATTGCAAAAAATGCCAATGGATGAGAAAGTTCTGAGAGAGTTTTTTTTCTTTCGAAATTACACTTAGAAAAGAAAAAATATACACAAAAAAAAAGATAAAATTGCAAACGATTGAACAAAGATGATGCGGCTCTTTGTAAGTAAAAGTTCATGTATTACTTGTCCTCACAATTGAGACATTGACTATCAACATTATTTTGACAAAATGCATGGAAAAACGAATATTAGTGCCTTAAAACTAAACTTTTATCCATTTTCTCATGTTTTTGTTAAATCAACACAAGTAAGTCACTTGGCCCTAACGATGTAGGAATCCTGAACTTCTACTTAAAGGTGATAATATCGGACGTCGTCGAAATTTTGAGTCATTGTGAAGTATTGGTCTACCGTAGATCATATGTAACACTTCCATCCTAGAAATTATCATAAAAACCATGAAAAACTAGTGAGGAATTTGGTAAAATATGATGCAGCAGGCTCTGACTTAGTATATAAGCTGAAAACTACCAAACATTATTGCATGAATGCATGTCCAAATTATATCATCAACTACTAAACATGCTAGAACTTTAATTTTGCAAAAAAATGGGACAGTAGGCAGCAGCAGCTCATCATGTCCGAAATCAATATGCCTCAGCATCTAAAATTTTCAAAAAAGCAGGACAGCAACAACATATTCTTGGCTCTTTTTGATATTTAATCAATTCACTCAAATCCAATGCAAAACTCAAACACATGACTGAATATCTGCTTGGCTTCAAAGTTCTTGCAAGTTGCAACAAGCCAGGACATACCTTTAGTATCAATTTGCAAAATTTGGAAAAACAGATTAAATACAATTCACTTCAGATTTGGCTTCTCTAAAATGAGTTGAGAGTATGATGAGGAAATCAATTATTGATATTTTAACACACTCATGATTTAATATAAACCCTTGACTTAGTTGTGTACCCCTTCAATTTTGTAAAACACATTGATCTCCCATCCTTCAAATTCAAGGTCCTTTCTCCTCTTATCGTGGTAGTTCTTCTTCCTACTCTGAGATGCTTTCATCTTTTCCTGAATCATTCTCACTTTCTCTGTGATCCTCTCTATTCCGTAAAAATAGACAAAACATAGGTGTGTGGTAACCAAACATACCAAAAGGGAGGTGAGCGTAATTTCTCGTGCAAATAGTGAATGTTTGTTTAAAAGTTATAAGGAATGCGTCTTCCATTTAAGCATATCTTAGGAGAGGCGAGTGCAATATTCCTTTTTGTTTTTGTACGGAGCCTTTTTCAGTTAAAGGGTATGAAGAAAAATGGAACTCTTGTGGCTTAAATGGAATATTTGTATTCTATTTTGGGTTACGTGCTTACTAGTGATTTTTGGTGTTCTTTTAGAAATTTAGTGGAGCATATATTATTGCAATCTTTAAGAAACAATTGCAGTTAACCAGGAGAAGATAACAAATTTGGGTTACTAAGTGCAATTTATCTTATTTATGGAGTAAAAGCCTAATTTAGTTCCTCACTTTGTTTGACCGTGTCAATTTAGTCCTCCACTTTCATAAATTTTTAAGTTAGTTCCTCACTTTGTAGAAAGTTTGTCAAGTTAGTTCTTTCGTTATGTACTTGTTAATCGCAGGGACCTCATTGATATTAACTATGTAATTTCATGGATCAAATAGACAATAATTAGGTAATTTCATGAACCATTTTGATACTTTGTATGTAATTCTAATTCTAAGGACTAATCTAACATGACAAACTTTTTGAGATGGATTGAGGTACTAACTTGTCTATCTTTCGTTTAAGTGATGAACTAACGTGACATTTTTTAAGAGCGAGGGACCAAATTGACACACTGTATAAAAGTGAGGGACCAAATTGGGCATTTACTCCTTATTTGTGTTTCATCATCAGCCATTCATCCTTATAATCCTGTATTTGCTTTAGATTTTGGAACTGCGAGGAGAGAAGCTCGAGCTCCGGATTATTAGCATCGCCAAACAAGAGGTTCGGATTAATCCTTTATCCATTGTATCTATTAAAATTCATTTGGTAAAGATCGGGTTTGTAATCTTAGAGATACCATAACATGGTTTTGAAACTATATAGGAGGCTGATGAGTTTATAGTTGGACTTCCAAAATCTTTTGATGGAAAGGAAACACCACAGTCAAACATAGTCCGCAGTATTGCTGGAAGGCTTGCTATTCGAGCTGCAGAGAGGTAATGCATTTTCCTGTAGTGTTGACAATTTAAATTCTTCAATCTTTATTTATATATTCCAAAATAAGAAAAGGTATTCTGATAAGATGCAATATTTAATCTTCATTATATTCTGATCACAATTCACAAGCATGTTCTTCAGTGTCATTTTTGTATATTCTATTCTATTTTATTCTATTCATTTTACATCCTGCTAAATGACCAGAAACCCTGAGTTATTATTTTTTGGTGTAAACCGAATATCCTCAAGCTGAGTAGGACTGCAATGGGTGGCAAAATACTCCCTCTAAAGTTTTAACACTTGCATTCTCAAGTTTGGATTTGAATCCAAGATCTCTGGTTAAGTTGGAAGAGACACAAATCATTTATTCAAGCACTCTTGGGTAGAACCCTGAGTTATATGACTATTGGAAGAATACCTCTAATAATCTTTGAGCATATAAAGCGGTCTTTATTCTTATACATATCTTACATTTCAATAACTAACAATTCATCTCATTTTCTTCCGTGTTTATGATGAATTTCGTTCCAATGTTGACTTAGAGCATCTCCAGTGATGAACACCATGAGAGGTTATTTCATTTTTTGTGGTCCCCTACAATGCCACATTTGATTTAAGAACTCTACTCTAACTGTGCAACCCTTTAAGAACTCAAAATGGGTCCACAGTCCATAGATTACCCCAATATGATGTTCTAATGATAAGATATATATAGAAGAACCGTTCTTACAGATGACATATGCGTCAGCTTGCTCCTATGGTAAAAATGGGACGAATCAGTTGTTAGAAATAAGAACCAACTTAAGAACACCGTTGGAAATGCTCTTATAGTTCCAAAAGGAGAAGGCAAATATGGACTCTCATGCTTTTGTAAAATTTGGAAATAAATTTGAATATAATTTGGACAGGCACCTAATAGAGGTTAGTGAATTGGTGTAATTATTTTTTATTGCATATTTTATTTCTTTTTTATATCTCATTCTAATTTCAGGGGTTGGAGAGTATATCTACAGGATGAACATGGGACGACAACAGACGCCATAAATCGAATGGTCAACATGTAATTGCTTTTAAACTTATTTGTTGATTGTATTGTGTCCTTCAATATTCTACTTTGGATGAAATGGCACAGTTCGCATACTGCATAATAATTCTGTAGAGTTAGTAAAGTACTCAATGTGTTGGTGGATATTTAAACCTGATTGGTCCATAACAAATATTTTCTTATGTATTTCATATGGATGTTATTTCTGAAATCTCTGAGAAATATTTTAAATTTTTTTATATAGTTTAAAACCATTTTGGATATAAAATTGTTTGCATCAAAAGAAAGTGTTTTTCCGACCCTCTCATCATTACTTGTGGCACAATGTTGAGCTAAGGGTCACTAGTCTTAGAGGAAATACTTACATTTACGATTTAATCGACACTATAGGGTGCAAAAGTCAAATAAAGATTCCTTTTTTTCTATGATTTAATTGATCATTGGCAGTTTAAAACGTTTTAGACCATCAATCAATCATAATTGTTAAATCATTAAAAATATATGACTTTAATTATATCTATCTTAAATGACGGACAAATTATTATCCCACTGATTTGTTGACAGTGTAAAAGTTACACCGACACTGCATCAATAAAATTCTCTGGTTTTTTTTACATAGATTCCTTTTAAAAGATTTCAAGCAACATTTTGTATAGAATTTATTACTTATATTGTGGAATTGACACACTTAAAACTCTTCTAGGGGCTTGAGTAAGTCCACTCAGCAGAAGAAGCTTGATGCCTACGCTGCCATGGTATGTTGATATCGTGTTTTTATGGAAATCTATTTCATTTATAGAAAATAATTAAAATACTAAATGCATTTGGGATATCTATTTTCATGTTTTCTTTGCTTTGAAGTGCCAATCAGAAGAGAAGACAGTTATGAAATAATTATCATTTTGTATTTTTTTTTTTCAATTGGATGGTACTTGAGAGATATTTCTCCACATCAGGTCAGAAAACTGAGCTTGTTTTGCCCAAGAATCTAGAACTACAAGGAAAACTTAGAAGGGGTCCTCCCAAAGATGATGATTTTTTCTCCGATGAAGATTAAAGATGAATCACTTAAGAGCTTGTACATTCAATCATTCATTCATGTTTACTAATTTCGGTTATGCGAGAGGAGGTTCCGAGCAATAAGCAATCAACATAATGATTTAGTATGTTTGGATTCCCATTACAACTTCAAATTAAAAGATGTAAAACATAATATTTTATTTTTATTTTTATGAAATATAACTGTCAAAAGGTTTGTTAGTCAATAGGGGTGTCAAAACGTGAGTTAACATTACATTTTATATAATTGTAGAAATGGTAAATATTTCCAAGGTAGCTTAATTCAAAATCAACATCTGAACTCATCATATGGTGAAGTTGTTTGACTCATGTAGTTTTTCACAATGTCATCAATCAACACAGTTCTGCATAAGATGGTTTGGTGGTTATGGGAGAGGTTTAAGGTGGTTTGATGTTTGAAGGAGTTGGATTCACAAGCAGTTTGTCAGTTAAAATATCTCTTTAATAAAAATTAACAACTAATTATTATCATTGTCTATTTATTTTTATTTAAATAACACAGTCCTGCAAGGATCTTTTGTTGACAATGGTAGTTGAATTTTTGTGAGTGCAAAGATACCCAAGTTGATTTAATTAGCTCAATTAAGTAATTTTTAATGAAAACAGAGAACTTCTGCTGTTTTTATTTCAGCATTTTTGTTTATCTTTGGTTTAAACTAGGGATGGCAATGGGTAGGGTTTGGGTAGGGTACTATAGTACCAGTACTCATACCCGCAGTTTAAAAAAATAATACCTGTGCCCGTACCCTCTTGGGTATCAACTTTAATACCCGTATCCTTACCCTCTAGGTATCTAAGTGCCTGTACCCATATCCTATTACCCACACTTTAACTAAAATAGATCGATAAATAAATATTATTTTGTGATTAAATTTAAAAATTATTCAAATATACAAAATTGAGTTGTCAAATAAATATATAATTATTACTTTATATGACAACTCTTTTTTATTAAATGTTATTATGATCTTCGTTTTGTATTTGTTTTCCTTACCGAAGAAACTAATAACATATAATAAAATATTATTCTCAAATAAATAATAATTATATCTTTACTTGATAACTTTATATTATTAGATTTTATTATCATCTTTCTTTTGGAGTTATATTTCGCAACAAAGATGACCTTAAACCCCGAACCCTAAACCCTAAATAATATACTTAAACTTTGAACCTTAAACTCTTAATATCAAATCCTGTACACTAACACACTAATTGTTATGAAGTAAAACTATAAAACGAAGATAGTAATAACATTTAAAAAAATAGAATTGTCAAATAAAATACTAATTACATAATTATTAGACAACACTGTTTTACTAAATGTTATTATTATCTTTATTTATTAGTTAGAATTCGTAATGAAGATAACCCTAAATATTTAACCCCGAACCATAAACCCTAAATACTAAACCATAAACTCTAAATCCTAAATCTAAACCATAAATCGTAACCCCTAAACTCTTTACCCTGAATCTTGAACCCAAAACCCTAAACTCTAAACCCTTATCCCTAAACGTGATTTCTTAAACCCTAAACATTACTTTTTAAATCCTAAACACCCTAACACACTCCCTAATAAAATAGAGTTGTCAAATAAATATGTAATTATTATTTTATTTGACAACTATATTTTATTATAGTAAAATAAAAAGAGAGATTAAGTAACTATTAAGTTTGTTCTAGTAAAATAAAAATAATAATAGCTAGTAATACATAAAATAAATAAGGGGACCAATGGACTTGACCCATATATGTGAATCCTAATAAAAGAAGCTACTTGTCGCCGCCTCCGTAGAAGGGAGAGAAAACACAATAATGCTCTAGTAAGTCAAACAAACTCAATTTCTCAAATTTTTAACTATATCAATTTCTCTCTAAAATATCCGAGTTCTCTGTTTATCAAATTAATCATTTTGCATTGTTCTTCTTTACCGTAAATCCAATTTAAGTGAAACCAACACCAAAACAATCGTTTGAAAAATGGCCATACCTTTATTATTTTTCTTATTTTATGGATGGCAATGGGTAGGGTTTGGGTAAGGTATGAAGTTGCAACTCTTATGATAATATTATTTGAGATCAGTAAAAACAATTTATAAGAAGTTACTAGTATAATTATAAAGACACAATTAATAAAATATAAATGTTAGTTATGAAGACACAATTATTTAACTATTCATCGTAAACAAATTCTTAAAAAGTTTACAAATGTTTATCTTTTGATTTGATTATAAATATTGTAATGGTCCAATGATATTAATAGATATTAAAACATAAAAGAAAATAATTAATTAATATAATAAATAAATAAATAATATATTTATATTATGGGTGCGGCGCGGGGTGGATACTATAGTACCCGTACCCACACCCATACCCGTTTAATTTTGCGGGTAATTATCCATCTCCGTGTCCATACCCGTTATGCGGATTTTTACTCTACCTATTGTAGGTTTTTTTGGGATACCCATTCGATCTGGATCTAATTGTCATCCCTAGTTTGAACAACATATAAAAAGAAGTCAAGTTTCATATGGTAAAATATTTATACATTTTAGCTATATTTTATTACTATAGTTTAATACTACGTATATATGAAAAAAAGTTGTCAGATTTTTCTTGATTCATCCACAATAGTAAAATTGACTAGTAGAGATATACTTGGCACTATAATTGTAATTGTCAGATACATCTTTCTTGATAAAATATCTTAGATATTTTCATCTCAATTTAAACTTATACGAAGAATGACAATATTATAAACAATTTATACACTGGACATGATTGAGCTTAATAAATAAATGTAATGTTCCTCAACATTCTCTTGCATCATTCTCCCCCTCAATAAAAAAATTATGCTATTTAAGTACTTGTAAGTTTTTAAAGAAAACTAGTTAAAAAGATGTGCGTCTGTACGGGTGTTACATTTTTTATAAAGCGGGATAATGATATACATTTAAAGAGAAAAAAAGTCTAACTCTATTTTTGTGGTTAGATATTATAGTTTATATTTTTGTTTACTAAAAATGGTATTCATTCAAATTACAAGGCTAGACAAAAAAAGTTATCTAAATGATTTATATAAGTAATGGTTTATTTTCATGAATCATCATGTATTTCATTAGAAAGTGAGAATATTATGTTAAAATAAAAAAAAAAATAAAAAAAATTTAAGTATAAGTTGAATTGCAAAATTTGAAAACTTCAAAATCATAGAAACTATTTTTATAAAAACAAACCTTCTTTCAATAGATATCATCATAAATATAAGAAACCACATTTTGACACATGTAACTTTCTTTTATTGTGGAATTAAGGGAACAAGTTTTGTAAATGTTTTGTAAAAAAGTATTAGTGCCAAATCGAAGGATGGTGTGGATTCCAAAGAGACAAGTTTCCCAACAAACCTAGAAGAATCCAACCAAACCTGAGTATCTATTATTATACTTGATTGTTTTGTAGGCATGTTTGAGGATATCAAGCAACAATTGAAAAAAGATGCTCCAACAATTATAAAAGGGTGACCTATCATATTTTAAGAATGTTTTAAAGATTTGGTCATCTATGTAAACTAAAGCAAGTAATATATAACAGTTATTGCCATTAGTTCAGAAGCTTTTCACAAAGGCATGCTTGTTAATTTTTTATCGATGAATTAGTTCAAATAAGTATACTCTTACGTCTCTTAATTAGTTGTTTTCGACATGAATCACAATATCTGTAAAATGATTGTAATATATGTTTTAAGTTTTGATCGTTGAACTAAACGTGTTTAATATGTAAATTCATAGTGTTTTGATGTATTTTCTTTAGCTAGTTTGTTCTAGTTGTTGCCTAAGTTATTCTTTTTTTCAGACATGTTTTTGTGTCTGTTGTATTTATGTATCGTCACTCATTTTGTGAATAGTTTGGATTGTATAGTAGATTCATAAAAAAAATTGGCTATTTGTTATGCGTAAAAATAATTTGATACTGCTAATTTTTCTTCTTTTTGATAATGTCCATGCTTTTGCAAAATTGTTTAAAGTTTTTCCATGCTTTTGCACTAGCAGTAAAAATTTAGGGTTTAGGGGGGAACATTATCATGCATCGTATTCCTTTCACCATTTAAGAATGTTTCATCAAAAAAGTCTCACAAGTTTTCTAAAGGGTTGCCATCACAAAAACTGAGGAGATTTACTTAGTGTTTTGAGTGACGTCAAACTTAACTTAGTTTAGATTATGTGTGTTTGCTTTGATGATTATCATTCTCTAGCTCTTGCATAATTATCATGCATAATTATTGTCGCATGTTGTTTTAGCATGCATTAACTTCCTAGCATGACCATATTGCATTGGCATAGTTTGAAACACTTCAAAAACCTTTTCTCTAGAGCCTGAATGAGAGAATTAAGCATAAGTAATTCAGTTTTCAATCTGGGGTAGGAGATAGTTTTGATTTTTCCTGTCATAGAATTAATGATGCATGACTTATGTGCTCAAATATGATGTGGCGAAAGTTCGTCTTGATTATTCAAGAGATTTTCCACATTACACCCTTGTGGTCTTTGCTAACATGGTCCACCGACCCAACCTTGGGCACCACACACGACAATAAGAATTTTGAAGGAACTCGATACTTAGGTTTCAAGTGAACAGACTTATAAATCACATTGGGGTCTTCGAAGAGTTCTTTGTTGATTTATGAAAGTGACAACCCTTGATTCATACCCACTTTCGAGCATCACCTCTAGGTATCTTGTGATGGCAGCAAGGGATTGCTGTGTGATCTTGATAAGGAGACCCAACATAGTGCTTGAACCAACAAACCTCCACAATTATTTTTCCATGACGTCGAAAGTAACCTCTTGTCCTAGGTTAAAATATTCAAACTAGACTACCTCAATCATGTCACAATGAAGTTAAAATCGTTCTCAACTAGGTTTGCGAAATGAACCTTGATCAATTCATGAACAATCACAAATTGATCCAGGTTACATTGAACCGCTGGAACGTATGAGACATTTGAAGTTTAGAAGTTTGAGGAAGAACTTGACGTCATTGAAGTAGAAGAGATTTAGGCAGAGCGGGAAGTTAAATGATTTGCAATGAATGAAAGTGTGGGGGTTGTGAATGATTGTGAGTAATAAAAATGTTTAAAATCCAAAATGGTTGAGTTTTAAATAGAATTACTAGATGCACGTGTGAGACGTCTATCAAAGTATCACACCTTACGAAAATAAAGACAGCTCATGTTCAAGATTAGTTGAATTTAAATTAACTAGAGGTACAAATAAATTCAATGTAATTAGTGGTAAAGAAAACATATTTTTAACCATTCACTCTGGTTTACTAGAGGCAATGCATATGGAGGATTTAAACATCATTCTTTGATTAACATAATCTTTAGATGTTGCTTTATCAGATGGAATATGACCTTAGCAAGGGGTTTTGTGAAAATATCAGCCCACTGATGATCAGTGTCGACAATTTTAATGTCTAAACTATCATTCTGGACATAATCCCTTATAATGTGATGGTTAATGTTTATATGTTTTGTTCTAGAATGTAGAATAGAGTTTTTGGTTAAACATATGACTGAAGTGTTATCATAAAAGATAGGAATGTCACTCTCATAAATTTTGAAATCTTCTAGTTGATGTTTCATCCACAACAGTTGAGTGACCAAGAGATCATATTGTCACCGAGGAATGTACAATTTCAACCTATGCTCTTCCTTTTTTAGCCTATCTTCAACATAGTCAGTGTCACAAAAACTATTAACCTATACTAAGAGGATGGCTTTAACACATACCAAGGTTTGTAGTGTCTTTTAGATATCTAAAGATCATCTTAATAGCTGTTAAGTTGGATTTTTTAGGGTCAAACTGAAATCTAGCATATGCATACACACTAAACAAAATATCAGGTCTTTGATCTACCTTTTTACCTGACTCATCTTTGTCAAGAGAATAAATTGGATTTATAAATGTGGACATTAGCTTACAATCATCCAATTTAAACTTCTTAAGCAGTCTCATGTGTATTTGGTCTGGTGAATAAGTACACCCTTTGGGTTTTGATGATTTTGAATTCCCAAAAACAATTTTAATTCTACCATCATGCTCATCTCTAATTGATTTTGCATTAGCTTTGAAAATTATTGGAAAAGCTTGTCGTAAGTTGAACTAAATATAATATCATCAATATATATCTAGATAATGAGAATGTCATTCTTAGATAATTTTCTAAATAAAGTAGTGCCAGCTTGGCATATTTCAAAATCATTTTTTCAAAGGAAATTATTAGTTTATGATACCAAGCTCTCGAAGCTTGTTTTAGGTCGCACAAATATTTCTTTAATTTTAAGACATGGTCCAGAAATTCATTGTCTTCAAAGACAAAAGGTTGTTTAACATGCATTTATTCATGTATGTAACCATTTAAGAAAGCACTTTGCACATTCATTTGATATAGAGTGATTTTAATAAATACATCAAAAGAAAGTGATTGTATCCTTGGGTTCAAGTCTACCTTTATTTTTAACCACTTCACCTTTCTCATTGAGTTTGTTTCTGAAAACTCACTTGGTTTCAATTGGCTTCTTTTCTTTAGGCTTGACAACGAGATCTCATACTTCATTTCTTTTGAATTGATTTAATTCTGCTTTCTAGGATAGCATCCGTCCATCATCTGATAGAGCTTTGTCTATGGTTGTAGGTTCAATTTCAGATAGTAGTTTACTTGAGAGCGCATATGGTTTTGAGGATCAATTGTGTTTCCTATTAACATCGAATCTGAATGAGAGGATATGTATTTCCATCCGATTTTGGATTCCTAATGCTTTTGATTTGAGTTGTTAGGCAAATATTTTGATTCATTTTGGATTGACTTTGATGATTTGTAAAGTTTACGTCTAACTTTGACTTTTTATGGTTAAACTTTTTGTCGTCAAACTTGACATGGATTGATTCCTCAACAATCAATGTTTCTTTGTTGTATACCCTATAGGCTTTAGATCTTTTAGAGTATCCCAAAAAGATGCACTTTGAGATTAGGTCAAACATACCAAGATTGTGTTTGGTGTTCAAAATGCAGCATATAAAACGAAACTGGTGAAAATATAAAAGTTTAAGCTGCATTCGTATCCACAGTTCATAAGGAGTCTTATTAAGAATAAGTGATCTATTATAGATTATATTCTGAGTTTAATATGCAATGTTCACTTCTTCTGCCCAAAAGTGTTTGTCAATGTTCATTTAGTGAATCATGGTACGTACCATTTCCTAAAGATATCTATTTTTCCTTTGTACAATATCGTTTTGTTGGGGTGTTCAAGGAAAGGAAAAATTATTTAAAATATCATTCTCTTCAAAAAAGTTTTCAAAAAGTTTGTTTTATAGGCTATGAAAAGCTTAGTTTGATAAACTAACTCTGACTCTGATATTCACCATGCTTCTTATATTTTGTCCAAACTTTTGAAAGTAATTCAATACAAGCAAATTATTGATTATCCCTCTAATATTCTAATTTTACTTCTGATATTCACACATTTTACACGTACTCTGATTATCATTTGTTTAACTCTAACAAAATTCAATGTCTATGAGAAAAGTCAACGCCTCTGACAAGAACAAACAACAAGCTTTGATCAAAACCAAATTAAATAACAACAATTAATCAACAACATTGAGAAAAAACTTGAAACAACAAAGTTTGGCGATAATTGAAATCCACATCAAATACTTTGAAGAAATTATGAACATGAAACTTTGAAGAATATTTTATTTGATTATGAGAACTTGTACAAACACATATTTATCTAAGTGTTAGACACATAAATATCCTTTTATTGAGAGTCAAACACAAACCAAACTCACATTTGCAATTTGGCCCATTAGTGAGTACTGTTGTATTCGCCTTAATTACCAACTAACGATTAAAATTTAAAAACCAAACTTTTTTCTATCATGACTAATCTTGGTGAAGCAGAAATTGAATGAAATATCAACATGCCCCCATTCTTTGATGGAGAACTCTTCAAATATTAGAAAGACATATTACAAAGCTTTTTTATCTCCCAAGACTTAGAATTAGGGGATTTAGTTGAAGATGGATACACTGCCCCGACAAATACTGATGCCAATGATGTATTTATCTCCAAATGACCTTATTACTACCTTAAAGGATTTTTTTTGAATAAGAACCAATCATTATAATTAAAATTGAAACTGTTAAGAGTGAGTCACAATGAATTAACTTCAAGACATCACCTTCTTGAGAGAGATTTTGAAGAACTTAAAAGAAAAAATTTATTTCAAAGTGATAACAATTCTAAACCTATAAAGGATAAGATTTGTAATTCTATCATGTGTGAATTATCCTTCACAAAATTTCTATTAAACAACATTGACATCAATGATTTATTGTGTTAGTAGGAATGTAAAAAGGGCACAAGTTATGAAGAACCAACAAAGGTTACCATTTCCACATAGATTGTTTGAATTTTATGCTCTATAAAGGGACAAAACAAAGTATTTTGTCCCATGTTGAAAACATGGAAAAGTTGGAAGCCCCTAAAGTATAAAGAACCAAACCAAACTTCAGTACCAAAAATGAAAATCATTTATGTTGCAGACATGTTAAGCAGCAAGGTCGAAACTCCTATTATGGAACCTGGGAAACTCACTATTCATAAAGGCAGAAAATTATACATTCCAAAGTATGGCCCAAAAGATAAGAGGATCCAAAGAACTGGGAGAAAAACAGAAAGGAAAGAAAATTGGATATTAAAAAAAAAAAATTATGAGGAACCCATCAGATCGATGGAACTCAAGATATTAGAAAAACTAGACTTATTAGAGGAACCAGTCTTATTGGAGGAACCAATCCTACCAGCAACAGTACTCAAACAACAACAGTAGGCTTCAATTCTGAAGCATGTTGTACCTCGCAATGTCTATTGATGAATTATATCAGAAGATGAAGTATCATTTAGAATACTTCTGAAAAAAATGAGTAATAAATTCTATTCTTTGGTTTATTAATTCATAAAGTGTGTTTAATTGTGAATATTTGATTTACTACATTAACAAAACATAAACATTAAATATCATTCTTTTGAGATTATTTCAATATGAAACTGTCAATCTTTGATTCAAACTATTGACTAATATTTAAAAACAAAAACCTTGATGAGGATATTTTGAAGGAAAATCTAAATTTTGTGCATCTTTAAATGTTTAAGGAAAATCAAAGTTTTATGCACCTTCATTTTAAAGAAAATCTACATTTTGTGCATCTTCAATGTTTTTTAAAATATAAGTTGTTGTGTTTATAAATGTTTGATGTTACAAATTTATTTTATTTGCTCTAGTTAGAACATGATTTGCAAATTTAATATACATATTATGCTCCAATACATGTTTTACTCTACAGTTTTGTGTATGTATGTTGCAATAATATGATGAACAATTATAAAGCCCCTCTCGAATACTGTTTTTAATAATAATATTGTATTTCTTTTTGAATATTATATTCAGGAGAGCATGATTTTTTTAACCTTATATTGTTTGTTAACCTTAAGAGGAAAACAACATAAATAGAGGAAAACAATAACATTTGAGGATACAACAAAATCAGAGCATACACAAAGATAAGAGGATATGCATTAATCAAAGGATACACAATGATTAGAGGAAACACATTGATAAGATGAAATACACATATCAGAGAAAATGTAAAGATTAGAGGATATGAAATGATAAGAGTAAACACAATGATCAAAGAAACCACATAGATAAGAGGAACCACAATGATTAGAGAAAACATGTAGATAAGAGAAAACAACACGATCAGAGGAAGTGCACCCTTTGCTAACTATGAAGTGCTTAGTCTAATAATTTAACTTTGAATCTAATATTCACCATGCTTATGATATTTTGCCTCTGCTTCTGAAAGCAATTCAACACAAGCAGATTATTGATTATACCTATAATATAGTGAATCGACTTCTAATATTCACACAGTCTACACTAACCCTGGTTATCATCCTGACGCTAACAAAAGTCAATGCCTCTAAGAAAATTTAATGTCTCGTACAAAAGTCAACGACTCTGAAAAGTCAATGACTCTAAAAAGTCAATGCCTCTAATGAAAGTCAACGATTCTGAAAATTGTGTATTACTTGGAGATCTGATTTTGATAAAATTTATAAGATTCTAAATCAAATTCCAAAATAGGCAAAGTTTACCTCTGATCTTAATACCTAGAAATTTTCCTCTAATACTACTCATGGAAGATGTGAAAACTCATAAAAATTATTGGAAAAATACAAAGAAAATTCCAATCGATTACCTATCAAATTGCAACAAATGGAAATATTGGGTAAGTATTTTTTAATTGGTATAAACATTTTGCAAGGGAATCATCAATGACAAGGACAATAAAAACTCAACAAAATTGTAAAAAGGAAGTGTTTCAATTAATACTGAAGCAACACATTTGTTCCAGAATTAAGTATAAATATTATTCTACTTTGGTTCAGTAATAACAACAAAATGACAATAAAGAACAACACACAACAACAACAACATAATATCCGAACTACAATTGAATAATCTTACAACAATTCTCACTAAACTACTTTGCATAAAATGTTGAGAAAAAACTCAATTTGGCAAAAAACCATTGAACGACTCCTTCACATGAAGAAGTTTGATCAAGAAAACATTGATACAAAATCATTTTGATCAAGAATAAGAACATCCAAAAACCTTTGATCAAAATCAGATTGAATAACAACAATTGATCAACAACATTGAGAAAAAAAAATTGAAATAACAAAAATTGAACATAATTGAAATCAACATCAAATACTTTGAAGAAATTCTGGACTTTGAACTTTGAAGAATGTTAGACAAAAAGATAGTGTTAGACACTTGTTTCTTTTTCTGACATGCCTCACAAAGAACATATGATATGCACTTAAGATTTGGAAAGCCTCTAACTAATTTAAGTATTTTCAATTTTCAGATTAACATCAAATTGGCATGTCCTATCCTTTTTGTCGTATTAGTTGTTACACGCTTACAAACATAAGACATTTGACTTCATATTTGTTTAAGTCAGACAAATTTATTTTGTAAATGTTGTTTTTCCTTTGGCCAACAAATAATATAGATCTATCTGTTTGACTTATTACCTTACAAGACTTTGGATTGAAGAATGCATCATAATTATTGTGGCTTTATTGACTTATGCTCAACAAATTATGCATTAGTCCTTTTACAAATAAAATATTCTTAATAGAGGGAAAATAACCATTACCTAATATGTCGTGCCCAATGATCTTACCCTTCTGATCACCTCCAAATCCTATGAATCATACATTCTTGAGGGTTAAGTCTTGGATAGTCTTTTCTCCCTTCATATGTCGTACGCATCAATTGTCCAAGTACATTAACTTGTGTTTCAACTTTGTTGCTAAGGATATCTCAATTTATTTATCAATAGATTCAAAGTCAAAGTGATTATATGTCGTATTTGCAGGCTTCTCATCTTCAGTAGATAATTCATTAGAGTCATCCCAAGTAACCATAAGACCTTTCTTCTTAGTTTTGATGTCTTGTCTCTAGGATTTTTCTTTCTCAAGTTTAGCACATTCTAATTTGAAATGACCTAGTTTCTAGAATTCATAGCAGATTAGCTTATGTATGTCTAGCATTTTATTTCCTTCTCTACTATTTTGGGACCGTTTGAAATCTCTTTTTAGAAAGGATTTCTTTCTATTGTTCCACATGTGCTAGATTTTCTTGAGATAAATGACAATTCCTCATCATTTGAGTCTTCATTTTTATTTTTACATTCGTTTTCCAATAAGTCTTCAGTTGGATGCAGAGACTTAGAATTTTTCCTCTTTCATTGGAATTTGAGAGCCAAGGACTTTGACTTCTTTTTGGGCTCATCTTCAACTAGTTCAATCGCATAGGATCTCAGTGAACTCATCAACACTTTAGAAGGTAGTTTGTTTAGATCCTTAGCCTTTTGAATAATCATTGCCTTTGGTCTCAATTTACTGGAAAGACTTTTGAGGATTATTTTGATGTGGTCAACAACAGTGTAGCTCTTCTAGAGAACCTTTAGTACACACACCAGAGTTTGGAATCTAGAAAACATATTTTCAATGTCTTCATCTTCTTCCATTTTAAAGAGTTCATACTTTCTAACGAGTAGATTAGCTTTGACTTTCCATACATGCTTGTTTCCTTCTTAGTTAAGAGCCAGAGCATCAAAGATACTCTTAGCTTTTTCTTTGTTGCTGCATTTTTGAAACTCCTTGAAGGTGATGACATTCATCATGAAGGTTACGGCTTTATGATGCATTTATATTATTTATTTTGGTTAGCATCTAAATTCTTTTTTGGATATTTCAACATCAACAACATCGTTTAGAGCATGATAGCCATCTTCGACTATATCCCATAATTCATGATCGAGAAAGATGTAGAAGCTTATGAGTCTACCTTTCCAATACTCAAATCTCTCTCAATCAAAAAGGGGAGCCATGTTAATGTTTCCACTTGTAACTTCTTCACCATAATTAGCCATAAATAGAAGGATCAGTTTTGAGACCAAGCTCTAATGCCAATTGTAGAAAGAAAAACACAAGAAATGGGAGAGAGGGGAGGGGGTTTGAATTGTGTATTCTGAATTGAATCACGTAAATATGACTATGGGTAAGTATGAAACAAAAAAGTTTATGTGTCGCTATTTTACAAGTGGACTGAAGTATGAGATTCAGGACTCTGTTCTACCATTCGAAATTCAACCTTTTGAAAGGAAGTCAACGACCCCCTCTTTGTTTTGTTTTCTCTCATTCTGGTTCATTCACTGATATCCTTGTTTCTTTTCTCAGCAAAATAAAAAGAAAAAAGAAAACATAAGTGTTGGTGTTGGTTAGTTGAAGAAGAAAACCTCCATTTTTCTACTAGATCAAAGTTTCCATTAAAGAAGTGTTAGAAAGGAAAATTACTCCCATCTACAAGGTGGTGCTTGTGAGGTAATTTACGTGAGGTGTGACACTTAATTCCCTCTTCTTTTTCCTAAATTCATAAATTTTTATAAGTGTTGGGGGCCATTGAAATTATTGAGTTCTTAATCAATCCTTTGAAGCTTGTTGTTGTTGTTTAGAAAAGTGAAATCAAATGAAAATATTTTCCTTCTCTCCCTCTCTCAAACCAAGGGAAGATAATGTTTTGTTAGTTTTATTTGATTACTTTGGTTAATGTAAAATTAGGGAGGTGTTGCTGTTGAGTGTATATGTTATTTAAAAAAAATAATCCTTGTTATTGATGTTGTTAGTAATGGTTAAAAAAAATTGATTTTTGATGTGTTTTAGTTATGTAATGAATTGTTTTCAAATAAATGAGTTTGAACTGAAGTTGAAAATTTACAAGAAAATTTAGAGTTGTTAATGTTGTGAAAAAGTTTAAATTTTAACTAAGTTAGTGAGTTTGAGAAAAGGGTTAGATTGTGAATTAATATGTGTAGAATTAAAAATGTTACTCTTTTAATTATTCTTGGACTGAGTTCAAAGAAGAAGTTTAAAGTACTTTATTTACTCAAATTTGAGTGATATAACTTAAAAGATAAAAGGATTTGAATTCTCGAATATGTGTATATGTGGTTTGGAAAATAATCATTTTAATTTGGTTTTTAAATAAATAATGTGTCTCTTGGTTTTAAAATTTTGGTGTGGAAGAGATTTAATTTTGGAACTATGATATAGTTGGATGAATTTTGGTGGTGAGCAAATTTTTATGAATCTTTATGTTTATGTAGTTAGCTTCTTAAGTCTTGAAAAGTAATTGAGACCGTTGACACCGAGTTAGCGGTGAGGAGAACTCTGAAATATTAATGTTGTTGTGGTGATTAAGAAAAATGATTTTTCTTAGTTTATGTCTTTCCAAAAATAGTTGTTATGATAGATGATCAAGAATGTATACATGTAGTTATCAAATCTTTGAACTTGTGTTTTAAGGAAAATTAGTGAATTGTGATTTCATGTTTTTATATGTATACATCCAATTTTTAGAAAAATTCTTATGATTTTAATTAAAGTTTCAAGTATATTAAGTAAAGGTTAAAGACATGAGTTATAATCTCTTTTTTTTTTTTTTCTTTTTTAAGATTCCAAGTTTCATGAATTAAAATACAAGCTTCGTTGATAAGAAAAGAAAAAAAAATTAAAATATGTTGAAACGAATGAAACTATTTCAAATAGTTAGAAGTTTGAAACTAGAAAAATATTTATTGACATTTTATGTTTCGTTATGTTGTTATGAGGTAAATACTTTGATTGAACATTTAATCTTTAAAAATGTAGTAGATCAAACTCGTAGTTATTTGAAACAAAAAAATAAAAAATGAGTTATGGCAAATTTGAGAAAATTTGTGGTTGTGTACAAATTTTGAGAAAAATAATTTAAGAAGTTTTGAATGATTGTTAGTGAATTCTCTGAAAAAAGTGAAGGATGTTGATTTCTAAAAATATATTTTATATGTTGAAAGTGAGAATTGTAAATAATAATACTATTAGTCTTTACCCGTTCTAAAATCTTTTAGTGAAATATACTCCAAGGGGGTTAGGAGTAAGGAAAGGGTTGTAAGGTAGTTAAAGTCTCAAAGACTAATTTGGCTAAGTCAAACATTATTTGATTGATGGTGTTGGCACGAGCAAGATTTTCATTGTGGTAACAATAGTTGTTGAAAAATCTATAATTAAGGTGAGAGCTCCTTCCAATTTTTGGTTTGCACATAAGGACCATTTATGTGTGATTGATGTGTGAATATGTGATGGTTAATATTGTCATGATTATGCATTCATGATTGATAATATGGGTTGCTACATGTTATGAATTTTATTGATCAGAATATGTTTTGAGTATGCTATGTGAAAAGTATGAAAAATTATTAGTGTGTAATGAATATTAAAAGGAGAGTCTTTTAATAGCTACATTCACACAATGATTGTTGTGAAAGAGTTAGAGTATGCTCATGCATTTCATTGTTAGTGGTGATCGTGATGGGTGACGGTGTTAATGAAGGACGTAATGGGCCACAGGATGGTTCCATGAATTGATTAATACATCTTATCCTTATGGGGATTTTTAGTCGTGTTAGTTTGTGATATATTACACTTTAGTAGATCATGTTAATATGTGATAGGTTGCACCTCGATAATTAGTATTAGTCTGTGAGATGTGGTACATTTATAATTTATGCCCCTCGATGAGGGTTTGGGAATTCTAGAATCATGTGCACTAACATATAAGCATTGCATTGGGGTGTTTGGCTCGCGAGTCATGTTTGTTATGATATGTTATATGTATATACATACTCTGTTATTGTTTCTTATCATGCCATAACAACTATTGGTTAAGATTCCTGCACCGCTGAAGCCACTTATCTCATGGGTTGATCTGATCAATGAGAAGACTAATCCCTTTATGGAAGATGAGGAGGAGGAAGTTACTTCAAGGATAGATACTACACTAGAAGGAACTTGTATTGTGTGTGGAGGTCACCCTTGTTATTGTAGTTGTTAATGGATGACCAAATTAGTTTTTTTTTTTTTTTTTGTATAGGGTCTTAGTGTCTTTCTTTTGGTGGTTGTACTTATTTTATTTTGGGGTGATTGTATCTATAACATATCTTGACAATTGACTTTTGTTTGGTGGGTCCATGTTCCATTTTTTGACGTGAACATGGGAGGATAAGATTCTTAGATCAGTACTTATGTGCAAGTGTCTGTCGAGAATACAACAGGGGTGTGAACGATGTATGATAGTTCTCATAGCCTCAATGTATTTTTTATTTGTATACATTGGATAATTGTCCCAAAAACTATTTTAGCTTAATTGTATCTATGATGTAATTATTCATGACTCTTGTTGTTTTGTGTTACAATGTATTATTTTATTAACATGTTTTAAAAAAATACACTCGCGTTTTTAAAAATTGGGGTGTTACAATGTGGTATCAGAGCTTTGGTTAGATTGTAGGTCAACTTGCAGGTTGGGAGTCATTATATGATCATGCGTGGGTAAATTGTTATAGTTGTCAAGTCTTTGGTAGTTGTTATGTGTTGATGTAGTCGAAAACTATCTTTTGCAATTCTTCTAAATGGTGTTAAGATTTCTTCTTGATGTTGGTTTTGTAGGAAACAATGCCTCCAAGAAAGAACAACATTGTAAGAGTCAACGTCAACTAGGACGATCAAATGGCTGAAGCAATGAATAACATGACTGCTTTTGCACAAACAACTGCGAATACTGTGTGGGATCTGGAGAAGAGGGAAATAGATATTCGTGCTGCTGAGTAGAGCTGTCAATTTGACAAGCCCCCTAATTATTGGCCCCAGCCCGCATTTTGAATGGGCCAAAAAAATTAATAATTTAAAAGGTCCCCAAAAACAAAGCCCCCTAAAAATTTGTGGGCTTAGAAGGCCCATAGGCCCACTTTTTTTAAAAAAGAATCGATTTTCTTTTTTGAGAAATAAAGTTTTTCACCGATAACTTTTTTTTTTATTTTTTTCTATAAAATTTTCCGATTTTTTTCGATAAAAATTTCTGATTTTCTTTCGATATAAATTTCCGATTTTTTTTCGATAAAAAAAATGTCCGATTTTTTTCGATAAAAACTGTTCGACTTTTTTTAGATAAAAAATGTTCGACTTTTTTTCGATGAAAAATTTCCCAATTTTTTTCGATGAAAAATTTCCCAATTTTTTTCGATAAAAAATTTTCATTTTTCTTTAATAATTTTTTTTTTCAAGAAAAAAATCTTAAAATTAACAAAATATTGGGGGCCTATGGGCCCCTAGAGCTCCCTCCCTTAGGCCCCATGAAATAATGGGCCGAAATTAAGGGGCTCTTAAAAGATTATTTTGATAGGGGGCCTAATAATAAAATAAAAAATATTAAGGGGGCCTTGTAGTTAGGGGCTTTTTTGACGGCTCTACTGTTGAGTCAAGGGAATTGGAAGATTTACATCTTCACAATCCTCTAAAGTTCAGGAGTGATGAGAGTCTAGAAAAAGTTGACCATTGGATTCAGGAAGTGGAAAAGATTTTCGAAATGATTGATTGTCAAGCAGTGGTGAAGGTCAACTATGCTACGTATCTGCTACTAGGGGATGTTGAATACTGATGGAGAATCACAAGGCTTCTGATGGGATTAGCTCATGAGGAGGTGAATTGGGAGTTGTTCAAAAGGAAGTTTTTAGACAAATACTTTTCGATGAGTACTAGGACTAAGTTGAGGGATGATTTCCTTTAATTGTACCAGCGAAATATGACACTGGGTGAATATGCTTCTATGTTTGAGTCATTGTCAAGGCATTTTAGGTTTTTCTGTGAAGAGGTTGATAAACAACTTATGTGTCATCATTTCCAAAATATAGAGAAATGTAGAGAAGTTGCTGACATGAAGAACAAGAAGGCTAACCGAGGAGCAAACTTTAGTTCAAGAGGGCCTAGTCGGGTGAATGATCAAAACAACAAAGGAAAGCAAGTTGTTAAAGCCTATACCCGACCATAGAACAACAATAAGGGTCAGAATCGCTCGGGGAACCAGAACTTTGGAAGACAATTGGGACAAGTGATTTGATGTTTCTGATGTGGGGAAGAGGGACATTATGTTAATGCTTGTACCTTTAAGAGTCTTCCTTGCTACAATTACTAGAAGCCATGGCTTTTTGCAAGGGATTGCAAGACTCCGATGGTGGAAAAACCGTGAATGCAACTAGGGTTACTCGTCCTACTGCTAAAGGACTTGTTTATTGCATGGATATTGATGTTGGAAATTAATCTAGAAATTTGATCCAATGAGATTCGAGATTGCAGGTAACACTCTAACTACATTTTTTGATTCGGGGGCAACCCATTCCTTCATTGTTATGGATTTTGTGAATCCTTTGAAGATATCTATGCCTTCTCTGCCTTTTGATTTGGTTGTTTCCACACCTGCTAAGGCTTTGACCGTAAATATTGTATGTATACACTATCAAGTAACTATTTAGAATAGAGATTTCTTGATTGATTTGATTTGTCAAGGATAACCCAGACATATTTCCAACAAAAATTCCAAGATTACCACCAATAAGAGAGGTGGATTTCTTCATTGATCTACACCTAAGAACTAGACCTAGTGTCTTTCTTTTAGTGGTTGTACTTATTTTGTTTTGGGGGTGACTATATCTATAACATACCTTGACAATTGACTTATGTTTGGTGGGTCCGTTTCCATTTTTTTGATGTGACCAAGGGGGATATAAATCTTAGAGCAGTACTTTTGTGCAGATGTTTGCCGAGAATACCTGAGGGGTATGAGCAATGTCTAATAGGTCTCATAGTCCCGATGTATTTTTTATTTGTATACTTTGGATTATTGCCCCAAAAACTATTTTAGCTTGTTTGTATATATGATTTAATTATTTATGACTCTTGTCGATTTGTGTTACAAAGTATTATTGGGGTGTTACACCAGGCCTTAGTGAAAAAATATCAAGAGATTGAGAACATGAAGATTAAGAGGGTCAACTGAGGAGGGAACTTTACTTCAGGGTGGCTTAGTTGCATGAATAATCATAATCACAATCACTTGAGATCATTCTTGGTATGGATTGGATATTGTATCACTATGTGATATTGGACTGTGCTCGTAAATGGGTAATTTTCCCTGAGATTGGAGTCGTTCGGTATCTATCTGCTAACAAGCTCAAAGTGTCATTAAGAGAATAAGCTCAAGGGTGTCTATCATTGGCTAACATAGAGGTGAAGATAGATGTGAGCATAAAAGATGTGGTGTTTGTCAAGTAGTATCCAAACGTGTCTCCAACATAAATTCCAAGATTATCGCAAGTAATGGAGGGGGAGTTCTTCATTGATCTACATCCATGAATCAAACCTATTTAAATTGCAGCATATTGAATTCCGCCATTGGAATTAAGTGAGCTTAAGGACCAAATTGAAGATTTGTTGGAAAAATGATTTTTTAGAGCAATTGTGTCAGCATAGGGAGCTCCGATGTTGTTGGTTAAGAAGAAAGATGGATGCTCACAATTGTCAGTAGATTACAAACAAGTTAATAAGGCAACTATTAAGAATCGATATCCTTTGTTACACATCAACGATCTCTTGGATTAGTTAAGAGAAGCAGTTGTGTTTTCAAAGATTGATTTGAAGTTAGGCTACCATCAGCTTCAAGTGAGAGAAAGAGATATTTAGAACCTTTTGCAGACATTATGAATATCCTATCATGCCATTTGAAGTGACCAACTTACAAACAATTTTTATGGATTACAAGAATAAGATCTTCAACCCATTTATGGACAAGATTCTAGTGATGTTTATTTAAGAGATTCTGATTTATTGAAGAAACAAGGAAGAGCAAGAAGAGAATTTGTATCAAGTTCTAGAAGTCTTACGTGAGTAACAATTATGTGCCAATTTGTCGAAGTGTGAGTTTTGGCTAGAAGAACTGAACTTCATACAACATGTAATAACCAAAGAAGGGATCTTTGTGGATCCGATAAAGATTAAGACAATACTCACTTGGAAACAACCTTAGACTATCACAAAGATACAAAGTTTCATCCAATTAGGGAACACACTACATAAGGTTTTATTGAAGGTTTTGCTAAGATTATGGCACCACTAACACAACTAACTAGAAAGGTTCAACTATTCGCATGAACAAAAAAGTGTCACCAACTTGAAAGGAAAATTTTTAATTGTTGAAAAAGAATATGACAACCTCAACGTTAGTCCTACCAAGAACAAAAAAACAATATGAAGTTTACTTTGATGCGTCTCACCAAGGTTTAGGGTGTGTTCTGTGCAACAGAAGAAGGTTGTATCATGTGTCAAAGAAGATGGATGGAGATTCTCAAGTTTTTTAATTTTACATTGTAGTACAACCCAGGGAAGGCCAATATGGTGGCTGAAGCATTGAGTAAAAAATGTGTCTTGGTATCTTCAGTAGTAATCGCCAATCAACAGGAGTTGTGGGAAAAAATTAGAGACCAAGACTTTGATGTGGAGTTCGCATTGATGCATTGATTCAAGAGAAAATAAACCTAATAGTGCAAGTAAAGATGATTGAGTTTAAAATTAAACAAAGATGTATCAAGACTTGAGACATAATTATTGGTGGCCAACAATAAATAGGCATGTAGCAAAATATGAATCACTGTGTTTAACATGCCAGAAGGAAAAAGTGGAACGTCAACGAATGTTACAATCCTTGGATATACCTGAATGGAAGCGGGACATCATTTCCATAGACTTTATCACACAGTTCCCTTAAACAAGGAGAAATAATGATTCTATTTGTGTGATAATGGATCGATTAACTAAACATGCCCACTTTTTTACTTATGAACACCACCTATATTATGGCCAAGCTAACAAAGATCTACATTGTTGAGATTGTGAAGTTACATGGAGTACCCTCGAGTATTGTTTCAAATCGTGATCCAAAATTCACATGGCATTTTTAGAGAGTGTTGCATGAAGCATTGAGAACGAAACTAAGACTAAGTTTAGCATACCTTCCATAAAAGGAAAAACAAACTAAGAGGACGAATCAGACATCAAAATATTTGATGAGGGCATATGTATTAGATGATAGAGGAAGTTGAGATGATGTGTTGCCACTAATTGAGTTTATTTACAACAATAGCTGCCACACAAGCATTGGAATGCCACCGTATGAGGCTTTGTATGGGTGTAAGTGTTAGACACCTTTGTGCTGGTACCAAGATGGTAAAAGTATGGTTGTAGAACCTGAGATGGTACAATAAACTACAAAGAATGTTAAGAGGATAAAAGAGAAGAAGAAGAAGATTTCTCAAGACTGTTAGAGGTGTTATGCGAACAAGTGTCGCATACCTTTAGAGTTCGAAGAGGGTGTCCACATGTTTCCTAGAGTCACAATTACGACTAAAGTTGGTAGATCCATAAAATCAAGGAATTTAACCCCTAAAGTTTATTAGATAGTATCAGATTACTGCATGAGTTGGGCTCATGGCTCATCAGATTCTGTTACCTTCGACATTGTCCAATATTCTCGACATATTTCGTGTGTCACGATTAAGGAAATACATTTTTGATTTGTCACATGTGATTAAACCAAGCACAATTCAATTGAAGGAAAACCTATCATTTGAGATGCCACTTGTATTGTAAGAATTGAAGACAAGAAGAGATCCAAGTCTTGTACTACTACATCTAAAAGAAAATTTTAGTTTGATAGATTTTGAGTTTTTGAAAAAGAAAATAGATGGAGTCTAAAAATTTCTTTTCTTATTGTTGTAGATCTATGATTTGAGATAACAGATCTAACTGAAAGTTTTGGTTTTGATAATTTGAAGTTTTTTTTTTTTAAAAAAAAATGAACCATGTGAAAATGTTGTTTTTCTTTTGTAAATATTATAGATCTATTTGTTGTAGTAAAGGATCGAAAAGAAAATTTTATTTTTAAACATTTTAGAATTTTACAAAAGTTTTGATTTTATCCTAGAATAATTTTTGCTACACAATTATGATAGACCCATGACTTGTGATAGTAGATCAAAAGAAAAAAAAAATCAAATTTGGAACACTTTGAATTTTTGCTCAAAAAATGAATTTATATTAAAAATTCTGATCTTTAAATTTTTGGTATCCTTAACTGTTGAAAAAGTTCTAAAATGTGTATTTACAACAAATGATGAAATAAATTTTTGAAGAGAAATTGTTTCCCTCCCAAACTATTGTTGGTCGAACTTAAAAGTAAGTGTCAGGTTTTGGGATATCAAAATTTTTCTTGTGTACAAAAAGGTTGAGATATGGGTTTTAAACATAGTTGAAAACCTTAAGAGTTTTTTCTTTAAATGTTGTTGGCAATTTTAGGATTTTGGAAATGTAACAGAAATATTAAAGTTTGAAACTTTGGAAATTTTAACAAGTATTGTTGTTGTAAGAAAAAGTTAAAGACATTGGAGGTTATATGGAAAAAGATTTAAGAAAAGAAAAAGTTTGAAAAAAAAGAATAATTATGACAAGTGATTTTTAAAAGAAAACAAGTTTGTTGGATTTATTAAAAATGAAACAAATTTGAGTTTGATAGTTTTTTGTGAAGGTTAAAGCCTTAAATGAACTTTTGAAATAAACCTTTTATATGGAAAAATCCCTAGAATGTATTCACCGACTACATGGGCATACGACCCAATCTAAAGCAGAGCTACTTATATAGGGAGAATGGTGACGATCAATAGCTAGGTTGATGCAATATTTCACAGCGGGCACACACACTACAAGATAGACTACCTTGTACCTTCACGTTTGTTATTTGGGGTTGGTGGTGGATGAATGGATGCAAGGGATGCTACAAATGAAGGTGAGACGGAGGCCACAATAAAAGTGGTGACTCCCAATGTAGGGTTAGGGGTGTTGTGTTTAGATCGAGAGCTTTAGAGAAGGGCAATCTAGCTGGTCGGTGACCAGGATTTTATTGATGGATCATCGGTACCTTGTTGGTGTCACCACAGGCCAAGTTAGAGCTCCCTTTCCTAATGGACGATGTTCTACTATCTGTCACAGAGGCAGAGAATTGCTTCGAAATTCAAGCTCCCTCGAAGCCATCTATCTCGTGGGTGGACCTGACGTTTGAGGAGACTAATCCCTTTGTGACTATAGAGGAGGAGGAGATTATTTCTAGGAGGGATATTGTGTTTGAGGGGCATCATTCTTGGAGCAACTCTTTTGGGTGGATATCTATCGAGAATAACCCAAGGGTATGAGCAATGATTTGATAGGCCTCATGCGCTCGATGTATTTTCCGGTTCTACATATTTTGAGTTTACCGTCTCAAACAACATTTGCCTACTAGGCACATATGATCTATCTATTTATGTTCCTTTGTTGCTTTAGGGTTGTGATATATTATTTTTATTTGAGTTGATTTAAACGAAAAATATTAATTCATATTTTTGAGAAAAACGATTCCTATTTTCAATTACTTTTTAGGTAAATAAAAAAAATGCAATAACACTTTTAAAAATTGGGGTGCTATAAATAATCCACTATTAAGATTGTAAAAGATCAAATATGAAATGCACAACTCATCTTTATTGAAAAAAGCATTAACAATTTTGAGGATTATAATGATCAATGTTGAATTCAGAAAGATTATGAATTCAAAATGTTCGTACAAAAGTACAAAAGCAAAATAAAAGTGACAAAAGACTACGACACTAACATTGTTTACTATTATTGTAAATAGTATCAACATGGATAAATGAGATTTAACCCTTCTTTTTCTCTCTCCTACATCACATGTCAAAGACAAACCCAACAAACATTGTTAAAGAAAAGCTTCATCAGAGGTTACCATGGATTGGGACTTGAACCCAACAGTCACATGAAGGCCTAAGAACATTACTAAAGCTCAACTTGTTGCTTATAAATAGAGAAAAACTCGAAACTTGGAGAATCAAGAACATACATCAATATTCAACACTCTTATCTTAAAAGAGTAAAATTTGGTTAAAAGTTCAAATACATTCAGAGTTCATCATAGATCACCAAATCTAAAGAATCCAATAGTGTCAAGTTCATGTTCCTCCCAATTAAGAGTGTAAAGTCAATTCGAAGTTAAGAATGTTCATAAATCTTTATGTACTTCATCATTAAAGGTTACCTTGTGTTGGAACTTGTGCCCATTGTACGCATGAAGGTTTATTCACACTACTGAAGCTCACTTTTATATATATATATATATATATATAAAGAGAGAGAGAGAGAGAGAGAGAGAGAGAGAAAGAGAGAATAATTTAGAGAATATAGAATTTGAATCAAGATACAACTCATTTATCACAAAAGTGAAAAAGCTTAATTAAAGTTCATCACCACTCAAGTTAAAAATATATTATTTAATCTAGAGTATCAAAAGTATTGTAAATGCTTCAACTACTGTCAAGTTCAAAAAACTTGACAACAACAAATTATTCTCATTGTAAACTTTTTAAGTTCCTTTTAGTATGTAAAATAGACTTGTATGCAATGGTAATTCTACTAGTTCTAAGAGTGTCTTCGAGAAAGGATTGTAAGTCTGTTAAGGCTAAAAATATATAAAAGTGAAAGGTCAAATTGACAAAGTTGTGATAATGTAGAATTTGAGAAGGTTGTCTTAATCATTATAGTGTATTTTCCTTACCCTTACATATTCTTTAATGCTTCACAAATCACACACACTAATTGACATTTCCATTTCATTTATTTACTAATCCTTTAGAATATTCTGAAGTACTTATTCTCTTTATTTTTCAAGACAACATACTTAAAAGTTATTTTTTAAAATATAGGATAAAATTTTAAAATAGTCACAGTTCAAACTCATTTCTTTGTGACCTTTATTCAACTTCAAAGTTATGTTTTGAGAAGATTAAAAATATTTTTAGATTGAGTATTGATGATGGGTTTATGTCTACTTCAACCTCTTTCCTCTCTTGTGTCACGAATATTGCTCCTCTCAAATTCTTTGGTGGGAGTGGGATTGTTTGACGTGAAAGGTGTGGCATGGGAAATGGAGGTGTCTTTTATGTGTGGGATTTGGGGCTACATTTGGAAGAAAGTTTGGTTGATTTCTCTGTGCACCTTGATGTTGATGATTCGTGGATTTGGATACTAGATTCTACTTGATTTTTTAGTCCGTTCTTGCTACTCTTCTCTTTTGTTCCTTTTTTGCAGGTATATGCTTACTAATTAATTACAAAAAAAGCTACAAACGTGTATTCTATACTTTCCATATGAAAATTATAAAAAAGAAATGTTGAAATACATCAATTACAAATTATGTGAAATATTAAAATCTATCAACTAATTTTTTTTAACCATCCATAATTTATTTTTTATAGATAGAATCTAAATTGCCAAATAAAGTTACGAAGATATAAAAATTTGTTTAACCATCCATTTTTATATGAACATAAGTTAGAATGTCAATTAGACGAATTATATAGACGAATTATAGAAGAAAGAAGAATTATATCATGAAATGTTTTGCGTTCTTGAAAAAAATTAAAATCAACAACTTTTTTTTATTTCTTTTATTTTTTGAACTATTAAGATGCAATTTTGAAAGGAGATTTTGCTAACGAAGAATTTCTCGAATTACAATCAATGTTTTTGCTGTTTTTTTTTTTTTTTAATATCAACTCCTTTAAATTGATCTTGACGAATATTTTAAAGGCGGTGATGAGGTTGTGATGGTTGTAGTGGGGAAGGATCCATTATGTCTGACATTTGAAGAAATAAAGAAACATGAAATTTTGTTTTGAGAAGAAGGTTATGTCATGAAGATGAATTTGAGAAATAATGTTTTTTTTTGCCATAATTTTTGTTGTTAAATACCAATTGTCTTATTTATTTTTCTCACCATGATGAGACGATTCTAATTTCGAATTTGAGAGGGAATGATAAAAAATTAACAAATTTGTGTTGTGCATAGTAAGAAGATGAAAAATGAATGCTTCTTTTTTATGGAAGAAAGGAGATGAAATAATGTTCTTTTTATGTAAGATAAATGCTTCACTTTTAAAATGTTAAAGAAAGTAAGAGAAGAAGATGAATAAATTATTCAAAAATCAACTAAAAAAGAAAAGATAAACAAATAAGTTTCAATGAAAATTTTCTCAAGAAAATTTTGAGAAGTACTTCAAATGATACATAAAGCTTATATAGCCAATAAGTAATAACTAGTAATACTACAAGAGTAACATCAATTTATGGTCAACTTATAAAAGATTTTATGGTTGAAAAAAACCTCCGAAGTTAGTGATCAAAAAACCATCACAAATAATAAAATTCAAATCAGCAGCAAAAAAGATCACAAAATTGTTTGAGGAAAAAGTTATTTGAATTTATGGCAATCAATACCTTTACAACAAATTTGATTGATTGATAATATCAACAAGACTTTATGACGGTATATATTGTCACAAAATTCAAATCATTGCTACGTAATGACTACATAGGCTGCCACAAATACATTCAATTTCTAATTGCTTAGTCTGACACAAAATCTATAGATCTATTGACATTTTGTGGTCGTTTTTACCGCCATAATATTTTATTGTTTTTCAACTTCTATTTTAAAATAATTGTAATATTTCTCCAAATTTTTTCTCTATCTTCTATCTTGAGTTTATGTAAGTATTTTTTATATATATTATTTTTTAATGTTAATTTTTTATTTATAATTATTTATTTAATAAGTATTATTTAATTTTTATTTTAATTAAAATTATATTTTCATTTTAAGTATTGACAGTTTATTAATATTAAAATTATATTTTTGTTTATATATTATTTTAACTATACTAACTAATTATATCAAGTAACTAATTAACCAATATGTTTAATAATAACCTTGATAAGATGTTTAGTAAGCAGTTTTGGAGTTGGATCTCAACTGATTTGAACTGCATTTTTATATAAATAAAATATGTAGAATAATACATAAAACATATTAACAATAACTTTTTCACGTGATAGCCAGCTTAACACTTCTGCCTGGTTTGTCAACAATACATCAAAACTAAGTGTGATTCTCAAGTTCATACTTAATTTATTAAATAAATAGTTTTATATAAAAAAAAAATAACAACTAGATTATAGCTTCGAGCAATAAAAAATGATTTTGCCTATCATCATCATACACGTGAGGATCTTTTATTTTGTGTTAGAAGTGAACCCGCCCTCCTTTATATGTAATTCTTCTTTGTTTTGATATGTGTAAGAAAATTTAAAATTTAATCATCTACTTATTTCAATTGGTGCCAGAATTGGACCCGCCGTCCTTTATATGTGATTTAATCATCTACTTATTCTCTTATATTTTTTAATTAATTTTTTTATATATAATATAATTTAAATGATATAATATGAGATTTAATAGTTTTAATTATTTATAATTTATCTAGTAAATTAAAAAATAAATAATTTTTAAAGATAAAATAGAAATTTTAACTAATTTTATTCTAATTAATTCATAAATGTTTATTTAGTATTATTATATTATATATTATATAATTTAAAATATATCATATTATAATTTTGTAATAAAAAAATCAAACAATTAATTTTATGAATTGAAAAAAATATAATAATCAAAATAACTATTAAAACTAAAATAATTAGCTTTTATGAAAATGAGATGCAGTAGATCAGGAGTAATATTTAATTGACCTGCTCATTTATATGTGATTCCTTGATATTATACATTCACATATACCGATGGACAACTCGGCAAAATGATATACCTACCGAACATCGTTCATTGACCCGTTCGTTTATTAAATTCATTTTGAGTTTGTGCTAGTAGTCGTGAACCTGCTTCTTTATATTTTGAGAGATAGTAATAGAGATATTAGTATGATAAAAAAATAGATATGGAAAGAAAGTATAAAAATTAACGATATTTAAGAGAAATGATATTGGAACACAACTCGAAACACAAAACAAACACAACTCATATATGGTATACGTATATATATTTAGGGACATTTTGGTTATTTTAAGAATTTTTCTTTTTCTTTTTCTCTTTCTCTTTCTCTTTCTCTTTCTCTCTTTCTCTCTTCTCTCTCTTCTTCTCTATCTTCTCTGCCGATCCCGTTTTCTTCGTTTGCTCTGTTTAGTCGGTCTTTTCTGTTTAGCCGATCTTCTCTATTTCACCGATCTTCTTCGTTTGCAAACACATAGCCGATCTTCTGCTTCTGCTGGTTTAGCCGATCTTCTCTGTTTCACACTATTAAATCATTGTAAGTTTACTTTTCCATATCATTAGGATTTTTAGTTATTGATTTAGGGTTTCTATTTTTACTTCTCTATTTAGGATTTTGATTTTTAGGGTTTCTATTTTTGGCTTGTTCGTTTCTGTTTTCAGTTATTGATTTAGAGTTTCTATTTTAGCTTATTCGTTAAGGATTTTTTGATTTTTAGGGTTTGCATTTTTGACTTCTATGTTTCTATTTTTGTCTTTGTCAGTTTAAATACATTATTATTATTGTTATTATTATTATTATTATTATTATTATTATTATTATTATTATTATTATTATTATTATTATTATTATTATTATTATTATTATTATTATACAGTTTTTGAATGTTGGTATTTATTTTTATACAGTTTTGATGCTTTAAGACATGGCACCGACAAATGAAAAAAATGTAAGAAATTTATATATTAGTTGTATTTGTATTGTTGCAATTTATTTATCAATATCAACCATATATTCATACTTTTCAGATACGTGCGAGACATGCATGTTTACCAAATTTGTTGCATGAAATCAACCTTCATTTGACAAATGCAAATCGAACTCAAATTATGACAACTCCATTTAAATGGGTTTTAGATATGCCAAAAAATTTACAAATTTCTGGTGCTTTATTGTCGGAGTTGGCTAGTAGGTGGGATAGACGTAGTGGGAGATTTAGGATTAGAAGTAGGATAGTTAATTTTACTCCAAGTGACATATGTTTAGCTTTAGGACTACCAATAGTAGGTGAGTCTTTGAAAGAATATGAAAATGAGGAATGTGATACATTACAGTTGTTTAGAGGAAAAGAAGTAACTTGTGAAAAGATTGGTGTGTTGCTTCACATGTGTCGTATGCACAAAGTCAATTTTTGTAGACTTTATATACTCCTCGCCTTTGGCGAGTTCTATTTTCCCCAATTAGGAAATTGAGTAAATACTTGATGATCTAGAGTCTCTGCATAGCTACAATTGGGGTGTTGCGGTGTATAATGTTTTAGTTGAAAGTTTAAGTAGGATTGAAATTGTGTTGAAAGAGGGGAAGGTAGATTCGCAAACATACATAATAGGTTGTGCAGTTGTCCTACAAGTATATATTTAATATTGTTTTATGTCACTATCTTCTATCTTGTGCTGTCTTTAAATTAAAATACATTTATTAAGTCATTAACATTTGTTTTAGATTTGGGCGTTCAACCACTTGTCATTGGGTGAAGCATCTATTCCGAAGTTTAGTTTCCCGAGATTTTTGAATTAGCCAATCTTACAATGTCAGAAGAAAACAATATTAAAACCATTTCAAAATAACATGGTAAGCATTTATATTATTTGATTGTATAAATTATTTAATAATAATGTGTGTTACAATTGTTTTTCGCTTTGCAAGATAATTGAAGAGTTAACTGTCACAAATGAAGAACTTGAATTTGACATGGTAAATGAAGCATTGCATGAACAAGAAAATCAAACTGTACGTTATCTTGATTATCAACGATTGGTGGGGGAGAATAGGCAATCCCAATAGAAGATTTCGATTCTTGAGGGTGAGGTAAAATGGTTGAAAGAAGAATTGTGTAAACGTCAACCAATGCATGAATCCGATCATGAATTTGATGGTATAAATATTGAATTTTTTTGTTAATCAAATATTTATGATATGCAATTAGACTTGTTAATAACATATTATTTGTCAACAGATGAGGTGGAAATTAGTACCCCTTTTGAGAATGTTGGGGATGAAGTCGCATGTGAGCCTAACGTGGACAGTTCAGCAAAAGCAACGTCAAACATAATTACGAGAATGAAAGATAAACCAAAGAATCGAGTTAAAAGTGTAGTCAATCAAAGTTCGTTTGTGAATCCGAATGAAAAGAAGAGGAAGAAGAAGAAAAAATAAGTGTTATGATATTTTGAGTATGTGAGAGGTTCTCTATAGCGATGTAGTTGGTGGGATTTGAACTGCACTTTTTGCCTGTATTTTTCCTTTATGCTTTTATGAACAAATATGAATGAATTTTATTTATTTCTTTCTTTATGATGAAGTAAGGATTTAGATTTGGTTGATTAAGTTGTGTAAAAATTGTTAAAGTTATGTAGTTTAGATGAATTATGTTTGAAAATTCAAATTTGCTGAAGTTAAGTTTTATTATTGGCAAATCATTTCCACCTTCGAACATTCAAATTGGTTTTAAATGCATTAACCAAGTTGTTCACAATATTAACCATGTTACTTAAATCCATTAACCAGATTTATATTTTGTATGATAAGAATGACCATTCTGTTCAGTTCGAATCTATTAACCAATTTGTTCAAATCTATTAACCAAGTTGTGCAAGGAATTCATTAACCAAGTTGTTCAGAACATTAACCATGTTCATTTACGCCATTAACCCGATTTATATTTTGTCTGATAAAAATGACTAAACATTCTGTTAAAATTTATTAACCAAGTTGTGCAAGGAATTAACAATATTGTTTTAATTCATTAACTAGATATATATCTTGTTTGATTAGAATGCCCAAGGTTTCAATTCAAATTCATTAACCAAGTTGTTCACAATATTAACTATGTTCATTTACGCCATTAACCCGATTTTCTAATTCACAAAACAAAGCTTCACTGAGTCAATCGATTACTAAAATGTTTTTCATCAGACCTATGTTCTGTGATTAAAGAAATCGATTAGACAATCGATTTGCACATCAATTGGTTAATCGATTTTCTAATTCACAAAACAAAGCTTCACTGAGTCAATCGATTGGGAAATCGATTATAAAAATGTTTTTCATCAGACCTGTGTTCTGTGATTAAAGAAATCGATTGCACAATCGATTGAATTTTGGAATTTAGAGAAGGGAGATGACAACAAAAACGAAACAACATAAAGAGAATGCCCAAGGTTTTAATTCATTAACCAGATATATATCTTGTTTGATTAGAATGCCCAAGGTTTCAGTTCAAATTCATTAACCAAGTTGTGCACAACATTTACCATGTTCATTTACGCCATTAACCCGGTTTATAATTTGTCTGATAAAAATGACCAAACATTCTGTTAAAATTTATTAACCAAGTTGTGCAAGGAATTAACAATATTGTTTTAATTCATTACTTAGATATATATCTTGTTTGATTAGAATACCCAAGGTTTTAGTTCAAATTCATTAACCAAGTTGTTCATAATATTAACCATGTTCATTTACGCCATTAACCCGATTTATATTTTGTCTGATAAAAATGACAAAACATTCTGTTAAAATCCATTAATGACAAAAAAGTGACAAATGTGATAAACACATACATGATTATCATACAATCCATTTACTTGACTGTTTGTTGCAATAAAATGTCATATAAAAAATGGATAAAATATTTACATTTTATCACATAGTTGTGCTGAATTGTGACAAAAGATCCAAGTAATGTTGATTGACCATGGTTATTCACACCAACAAACGCAGCAAAAGGCATGTAATACTTATTAGTCAAATATGTTGTGTCAAAAGTCACAACATCTCCAAAGTATTCATAAGCAACTCTACTTCTTGCGTCGGCCCAAAACACATTCCTTACGTAAAAATCATTATCCAAATCTATGTCATAGAAGAAATCCAAATTTTGTTCCCTCATTTGCGCGTCGTTCCTTGTTAACATAATTCCTCACGTATCTTTCACAAAATGGTACGTTTTCATGTCCTCCTGCATCTTTAACAAGAGATTGAAATGTCTTGTTGATCCTCACTCCTGCATCATCATTGATTTGTATTGTTCTCTTTACATGCAAATTCATTTTCTTGTTAGCTTTGAACAACTTTGCCTTTGTAGGACTTGTCTCGTGAGTATGATCAGGTTCAAATTTTGTAATGTACCACAATCCATCTTTATCCAACTTAATAACAATCTTGGCAGGACAATTATTTACCTTAGTTGGAAGTGTTTTTAACGTACACGGAATTTTTGACACTTTAGCCCCCTCTCTTGAGCATGATAAAATTAAGTAGTAGGGCTCCCCATCTTGCCATTCTCTTGAAGATTTAATCTTCCACCCAAAACCCTTTCTCAAAGCATACTCTTCATAAAATGATTTGACTTCTTCTAAGCAAGAAAAACACATCCCTGTTGCAGGCTCCCAACAACATGTGTTGTCATCATCATCAAGGTTGTCAACCCTGATACCTTCATCTTCAATAGTACCACAATCCATGAAGTTTCAATTGATAGCGCAAATATCACACAAAAACTACAAAAAATAATTCAATATGATCATTAACCACCTATTGTACTTCACTAACCAATAATATTTACACTATTAACCAGAAACAAAAAATCAGAAAAACCCATAATTTAAACACTACTAATCACATAATATGAAACTTAATATTTCAAATCTGATTAACATCATTGATTAAAAGTGATGAAACTTAATATTTAGACAAAAATAATTAACATGATTGATTAATAGTTCACAACCCTATGTTTTAGACAAAAATAAGTCATTAACCACATATGATACTTTATTAACCAATAATGTTTATATTATTAACCAGAAGCAGAAAAACCAGCTATGAACCTAGAAAACATGTATAAATAAAAAAAAAAACTTATATAAGCAAAACAATGTACCAAGTTACCTTGCAAGTGAGGAGATAAAGTTGCTCAAGTTACTTCATAAAATTTTTGATTAAAATCTGTAAATAAATGGAAAAATGAGAAAATGGAAGAAAGGGAAGATGAATGTGTTAATTTTTGGAGAGGAATACAAAAAAAAATCTAAACAAAGAGAGAGACAAAAAAGAGAAAGTAAAAAAAGGAGGGAAAGTAAAAAAAAGGAGAAAATAAAAAAAAAGGGGGAAAATTTAATAAAGAGAAAAAATATGTGGAGCCCATATGAGTTGTGTTATATTTGTGTTTGGAGTTGTATTCCAATATCATTTTTCAATATTTAAATATAAAAGTTGTTAGTCAATATACAAAATTAGTTCTAGAGAATAAAAAGAAAAATCTCTTTTAAGATAGAGATAGTATTTAAGTTGGGCTATTCCAGATAAACCATTTTCTACATCAATTGTGCCCACTCTAGACCATTTTCCAAACAATGTTATCACTTCTAGTTTTGCTTGTTCTATGCCTAACTCTTCCTTTGATTATTTTCTTCCACAAACATAGAACCATTAAACCTCATGATCTACCTGGTCCCAAAGGCCTTCCTATAATAGGGAATCTTCATCAACTAGACATTTCTAATCTTTATCTACAATTTTCTCAATTCTCAAAAATATATGGTCCTATATTTTCACTTCAACTTGGTTTAAGACAAGCTATTGTTGTTTCTTCAGCTGAAATTGCCAAAGAAGTATTGAAAAACAATGATCTTGTGTTTTCCAATAGACCTGTATCATATGGTCAAAAGATATTGGCTTATAATGCGTCAGAAATTGTATTTTCTCCGTACAATGAACTTTGGAGAGAAATAAAAAAAAATTGTGTTGTTCATGTATTTAGCTCTAAGCGTGTATCATCCTATTCCTCTATAAGAAAATTTGAGGTGAAGAAAATGATCCAAAAAATTTATGGGCATATTGATTCTTCGGTTAACACAAATTTGAGTGAGTTATTGATTTCACTTTCAAGTACTATAATATGTAGGATTGCTTTTAGAAGAAGCTATGAAGAAAATGGAAATGAAAGGAGCAAGTTTCATGATATGTTGCATGAGTTTCAGGCTTTGCTGGCAGAATGTTATTTTTGTGATTATATTCCATTCATGGGTTGGATTGACAAACTTAGAGGATTGCATGGTCGTCTTGAAAGAAATTTCAAGGAGTTTGATGAATTATACCAAGAAATTATTGATGAGCATTTGGATCCAAATAGACAACATGAAGATGATGATGAAGAAGATATTGTTGATGTCTTACTCCAACTCAAGAAAAGTCGTTCATTTTCTTTTGATCTCACTTTCGATCACGTCAAAGGGGTTATCACGGTATGATATTTTAACTCATTTTCTCCTTCAAATAAAAATTTATTCTCTATAAAATTTAATTTTTTTAATTAATTATAAAAATCTTTTCTTTTATATTTAGTCCTATAATTTTTTCGCCTCTAATTTTAATTTATATTAACTTATCTCTCTAATTTTAGTGTATGTTAACTCATAGTAGAATTCAATATCTTGTATGTACTTTAATAATATTATAAACATATGTCGCACAGAATATAAATTTTTTAAATAAAGAATAATAAAACATAACTTCGTAACCGTAAATATTTAAAAACCTACAATAATAAAAATTTAGATTTTCAAAAAATCGAATTTAAACCTTGTTTTTTACATAGACACGCACTTATCATATTAATACATAAATTATATCTATAAAATTTGAAGCATTAACAAAATAAATTGTTGATTTAATAAAAAATAAATCGTTAAGACAAACAAATATTGTTCTAACTAAAAGTTCAAGAAAAGTTTTAAAATACCAATGTTTTTTAACTTTTATAGAGAGTTTTGTATGGCTAACAACGTGTATGGGATTTGTCTAGCCGATTCTCGAGCCTTCTTTTTGACGTTTAGTGGATGCCGTCGAGTCTTGGTTTTAGTGCGCAAAATGGATAATAACATTGTATGGATCAAAACTATTTAGTAATTTGTTTTTAATTCACTAAAAGTTTATAATACATTTATAAACTATTTATGAAAAATAAACATAATTCAACTCATCCATTATTATATTTTCATTGGATGAATATTTAATCACCCATAAAGTTTATTAAAAAAATATATTTAATGTTTTTAAAATAATTTGTATAAGTACTTTTAATATTTATTTTTTAAATTATTATATTTTAGTTATTTATTTTTTGTTATAATTAATAAGATGGTTATAATATTGAATTTTTAATTAAATCTATACATAAATAAATTATTTATATTTTATTAAAAGAATTTTAAATATTATTAGAGGTGATCTATTGGATTATAAAACAAGTTGATTGTTATGATCCATCCATACTATGAAATTGAATGGATTGTACAATTCATTAATAATTATTTTATAAAGTGGATGCATTGGAAGGATAAATGATCGGATGGACTGACATAAGGAAGACAATATAAAAGTGAGAACATTGTATTTCTAAATATACCTTGGTTTGTTGCAAATAATGACAAAAGATTAAAAGTTTAAAACCATGTGCAAGTTCTTTTTATAGGAATTAAAATATTGTACACTTCTCTCTACAATTTATGAATTTTGTTGGAAAGTTTGAAACTTTTTTTATATATTCACTATTCTTTTAAAACTACCAATTTACATTTGAATTTCAATAGTTTAATAAATTAAACGTTTAAATTTTAAGAGATATTGCATGATATTTCAATCTAAAATTTTAAATATATATATATATATGAAGTCTCTTCTTTTATATATTTAACATTTTTTATTTGCGCTTAAATTTAAACTTATTTTAATAGAAATCTTTGTATAAAATAAGCTTACAACTCAATTTTTAGATCTAGATTTTGTATATTTATATTTCTTGGTAATGGGTAAATATAATCTTTGTAACTCTTATGTGTACAAGATCCAATTTATTTTGGAGTTTTAATCTAAACGTGTATTATACTCGTCAAGTTAAACAAGTTCAATTATTTTGTCATTAATATATTAGTTTCTTACAACTTCTTTTGTGATTCAATTATTTTTTGTGATTCTACAATTTATGAAGATACATCAAAATAATGTTTAAGAAAATGTAAATTTTAGTTATAAAATTTATGTTTAGGACTTACTTGTAGCGGCAACAGATACCACATCAGCCACATCAGTGTGGGCTATGACAGCGCTAATAAAGAATCCAAGAGTAATGAAAAAAGTACAAGAAGAAATTAGGAGTTCAAGTGTTAAAAAAGATATTTTAGATGAAGATGATATTAGAAAATTTCCATATTTGAAGGCAGTGATAAAAGAGACACTAAGACTATATCTACCTGCCCCACTACTTGTGCCAAGAGAATCAACTGAAAAGTGCACTATAGGTGGCTACCAAATTCCAGCGAGGACAATAGTGTATGTGAATGCTTGGAATATTCAGAGAGACCCTAACATTTGGAAAAACCCAGAAGAGTTTTATCCTGAGAGATTCTTAGACAATTCTATAAATTTTCTTGGACAAGATTTTGAACTAATTCCCTTTGGAGCTGGTCGTAGAATTTGTCCGGGAATACCTATGGCAGTTGCATCATTGGAACTAATCCTAGCTAATCTTCTCTATTCATTTGATTGGAAATTGCCATGTGGGTTGCTAAAGGAAGATATTGATACTGAAATGTTGCCGGGGATCACTCAACACAAGAAGAATCCACTCTGCCTTGTTGCCGAAATCCCTATGTAGGTGCATCTCCTCAAAGTAACTATTTGTTGGTTTCTTGTTTGATATGCTATTTTTATTAGTCTTTTATGTTGTTTTAATCTTTCAATTTGAAAATATAGATACTTTTGTTGCTTATATTAATTTGGGTTTTGAGACATTAATGTTATGTAAAAATTTCAAGTTTAGTTGAATTTCAGTTTTCTTTCTTCTTTTAATACCATCTCAAGTAAAATTTGAATTGTTGTCGGGTTCTTTCATTCTTGGGGTTTTGAATAAGTTGCAACATGTAAACCAACATAACCATATATATATATATATATATATATATATATATATATATATATATATATATATATATATATATATGGATTATGATAATAATTTTATACATTTTAATATTTTAGAAGTAAACATATAAAACATAAAACATACTAAGTACAATCATTGAAATGACTTGTAACTATATAAAATACATAATTTACAAACATCCTCTGATGTAGAAAATCTAAAACATATTACAACTTTAATACATAACTACATAATACATCATTAGATAGCTCTATCACCAGTTATCTGAACTCCCAACATCAATCCCTCTTATCTGCTATAATACATAAATATAGGGGATGAGACAATAATATTGATGAGTACTATAAAAATGGGAGGGTCAGTTCTAAAATTATTTTCCTTAGATACAACATAATTATGAAATGAATATGAATTTAATGCTTAAAGAATCTTTAACCTATAATTTTCTTTAAACATGTAAAATTTCATGTTCTCATGTTCCCAATTATTTTGCGTGGATCATCAAGATAATTGACACCTCTTGGTAAAGTTGGTTTGACCATGGCCCCAACCGACGTCCTGATTGTTCTTCTTTTATTCATTGTTTGATGTTTGAAATAATCCTTAATGTCCCACCGTATTTTCTTGGACCACGTATGTCATGACATTATGTATGCAATGCACATGTAGCAGTGTGTATGCAATGCTTATCTAATTAATACATCAAATGCAAGTAATTAAATCAATCTTAACATAATAATATGTAAACTAGAATGTAATATTAACTTCAAGACATTCATTAGGGGGAGTTTTAATTAGAGTAGGCATTTAATTGGAGGAAGTCAATTAATTAGGTATTCTGATCAGGGAAGATTAGATTAGCGGCCCCATGATTAGAGGAAGACTTGGATCAATGGCAGCGTGATCAGAGGTAGACTTAATCAAAGGCAGCATGATCAGAGGAATACTTGGATCAAAGGCACACTCATATCAGAGGCAACATGATCAAAGGAAGACATGGATTAGAGACAAACTTGGAATAAATGCACATGATCAGTGGGAGGCTTGGATCAAATGCAGCGTGATCAAAGGTAGACTCGGATCAGAGGCAGTATGACCAAAGGAAGAATTCATAGGCAACCAGAAGAAAGAAATATCGGAGGCAACCAGAATGAAGAAAAATCAGAGGTAGTTTGAATGAAGAAAAATCAGAGGCAGCCAAAGAAATAAAAATATTAGAAATAGTATCAAATCAATGAAGAACAAAAATGTCCAAAGGGGTTTAGGGAACATATTAACACTATTATTATCCTATTCTATTTAACCTTCATCCCCTCAATCATTAACATAATATAAATCATCACACAACAAATGCAAAATGGATGATTTTAAGAGCAACTAAATGCAGATTCTCAAACATTTCCTACATGCTAAAACTCAAAGTTTTTCCCTCACCCTCATATTTTAATAAAACCTAGAAAAGCAATTCTATTTGAAATTAAAATCGAACCCAGAAAATCGACATGGAAAATTGGAAAACAGTTCTAAGAAAAGAACTCACAACTTGCCTAGAAGAAATCCCTAAAACACCTTATGAGCTTTGGATTGGGCGTAAGCCTAATCTGAAGCACCTTCATGTTTGGGGATGTCCAACTGAGGCAAGGCCTTATAGGCCAAATGAAAAGAAATTTGAACCCCGAACAATTAGCAGCTATTTTATAGGGTACTCAGAAAAATCAAGGGGCTATAAATTTTATGATCCAAAATTGAGAACAATTTTTGAGACGGGAACGACAACGTTCTTTGAGAATATTGAGTTTGGGGGGAAGATTAAGGTTAAAGATTTTGTCTTTGAGGAAGAATCAGTAACAATTCCAGAACTGATTCTTCCACCAGTTGACTTTCCCATTATTGAACAAACTCAAGATGATCTGGTTGTTCAGGAAAAACAAAATCCAGATCAAATTCAAGATCCTCAAGAACAAGTGCCTCAAGAGCCAACTCCATTGCAGAGATCCACTAGAGAAAGGAAAAATGCTATTTCGGATGATTATGTAGTATTTATCAATGAAGTAGAGGAAAATGTTGGCATGACGGAAGACGACCCGGTCAACTTTCATCAAGCCATGCAAGATTCCCATTCAGATAAGTGGATCGAAGCAATGAATGAGGAGTATAAGTCTATGCAAGACAATTTAGTTTAGGAACTTATCCCATTACCTGAAGAAGTGAAACCCATTGGTTGCAAATGGATTTTTAAAACCAAGCGGGATTCCAATGGTAATGTGGAGAGATATAAGGCACGTCTTGTAGCTAAAGGCTATACTCAAATGGAAGGGATTGATTATAAAGAGACTTTCTCTCCGGTTTCATCAAAGGACTCTTTAAGAATAGTCATGGCTCTTGTTGCTCACTTTGATTTGGAGCTTCATCAAATGGATGTAAAGACAGCGTTTCTGAATGGCGACATTGATGAGACGATCTATATGGTGCAGCCAGAAAACTTTGTGTTGGGAGACCCAAAGAATATGGTGTGTATTAGGAATTCAGATACATCGAGACAGATCTCGAGGTATTCTTGGATTGTCACAAAAGAGCTATATCGATAAGGTTCTCAAAAGGTTTGGGTTATAGGATTGCAAACTAGGGGACACCCCAGTTGCTAAGGGAGACAAGTTTAGTCTCAAACAGTGCCGTAAGGGAATTTTGGAAATTCAAGAAATGCAAAAGATCCCTTATGCTTCAGTTGTAGGGAGTCTTATGTATGCCCAAGTATGTACGTGTCCAGACATAGCGTTCATAGTAGGGATTTTAGGCAGATATTTAAGCAATCCAGGTCTTGACCATTGGAAAGCAGCCAAGAGGGTCATGAGATATTTGAAGAGAACAAGAAACTACATGCTCACATATAGGAGGTCAGACCAGTTAGAGATCACTGGGTACTCTGACTCGGATTTTGCGGGATGCCAAGACAGCTTAAGATCAACTTCAGGCTATGTCTTTCTATTAGCTGGTGGAGCAGTTTCTTGGCGTAGTGCCAAGCAAGGTCTTACTGCTTCATCAACCATGGCAGCAGAATTCGTAGTAATTCATGAGGCATCTGACCAGGGCATTTGGCTGAGAAATTTTGTCACGGGGCTGCAAATAATTGAAGGGATTGAAAGACCACTCAAGTTGTATTGTGACAATAGATCAAGAGTCCTGTATTCTAACAATAATAGGAGCTCAACCAAGTCAAAGCACATTGACATTAAGTTCCTAGTTGTTAAAGAGAAGGTACAAAGTAGACAAATATCCATAGAACACTTAGGGACAAACTCCATGATTGCGGATCCACTCACGAAAGGTCTACCACCCAACGTCTTTCATGAGCATACTGCTCACATGGGTGTGCTACAGTTTGAGGAATCTTGATTTTAGTGGGAGTTTCGTCCATTATGTAATTTATGTTCTATGTTTAATTGTAAAGTACAAATACATTGTATTTGAATTTTCTGATCAGAAATATTCAGTTTTGGTTACTTTGTACATTTCAGTTATGGTATGATCTCATTCAGTAAAGTAGGACCAGTTGAAAATTGACATGCATTGACTAACTTCATGTAATTTTCATGCTACACTTTTCATAATGGGTCTATGTCATTTAGTTGTATCAGTATGGGTGATCATTGATGGGTTTAGTTATGCTTATTATGACGAAAGCCTCTTTGGTTCCATGTGCTGATATGATTAATGGACGGGAAAATTTGGATTATGCTCAAGGTAATTATAATGACATTTTTGACGTCATAAAGTCTAACACACTCCTAAAGATACATGTGTGACCAGTGGGAGATTGTAAGATTTATGGGTCACATATGTAATTAATTAATAAAGTGTGTTAGGGTCATTATATAATTAGCCAATAAACTGGGGGTCAAATAATATATAATAGTTTATGGCTAAAGAGCATAATAGTTATGAAAATTAATAGTGTAGATACCAGGCAGTTTCTAATTTAATGAGGGGCTGAATTAGAAATACTGCAATTTGGGATATAACTAATAATAGTTATATATAGGGGTAGTGGTCTCCAAGGCAAACACAACAAGACTATTCAGTTTCACAAACCCTAAGGAGAAAACTCTTTGGTTCTCTCTATCCCCACCAAGAGAGCAAGGTCTTCAGGGTGTTTTGCTGAGGAAGATCACCCAACCCATTGGCTTTATCATCATCATCCCAGGATTTCATCAATGGCAATTCCCACAGGTACGCTTCCGCCTTTGGTTATTCATCATATAATTGGCATGAATTATTGAGCATAAGATTGTAGGGTTTGTATTCCAACAATGCATCCTTCTGAACGTCTTCATGGTTGGATTAATTTTCTATGGGTGGCTTTATGTGTGGACGTCTTAATAATTAGTTATATTCAGATCATATAGTTTTAGTAGCATTAGGTGGATTACTACGTAAATAATTTATGTAAATTTTACAACTTCCTAAAATTTAATCTTGACATCCCTTTGTAATTTATTCTAAAATTACATCCTTTAAATCTTTTATTATAAAAATATTTTATATTTATATTTCATCACTATTATTTTATTATTTGTCTTAAATTTTTTCATGGGATAAATTAATCTCTTACACCAATATTTTAGATACCAATGATCTTGAAGAATTGCACGTGTGATTGATATTTTTTTGGTCCGCATGTGTTGGAAAAGAGTGATTATTATTTTAAAATAATATTTTGTACTAATATAGTTATGAGGGGCAATTTAATGCTTAATTTTCATCGTTAATTTTAATTAAAAATGTGGAGATGAATTTTTCTTCTAGTAAGAAATAATTGAGTTATCGTTAATTTCAATTAATTTTATTTTTCGTGAATTCCACTTATCAACAATTTATTTTAGAGTATAAATGAACATTTTCCTAACAAACAACAAAATAACTTTAAAAAAAAAAAAATTAAGTTTAGTTGCGCTGTTTACAAAAACAATATCAAATAATTTTCTAACACAACTTTAATGTATTACATGATAAACTATTAGCTAAATACCACCCGTAATCTTTTAACTTAATTTCAGTTAACGTTTTAGTCCTTTATATTATTTTTTTCGATTTGGTCCTTTATTTTAACTTTGAGTGACAATTTGACCTTTTATGTTTTAAAATGTCAACAATGTTATCCTTTTTTTTTTTTTGCAAATATTCAAAAAATTCATCAAAAATTTCAAACAAAACCCATAAAATTAATTATTAGCCTCAATATAATGCAAATTTCATCAAATTCATAACTTAAATATTTAAATAAACTCATATTTTCATCTCTAACAACATCAAATAAAGAACGAAAATATGAGTTTATTTGAATATTTGAGTTACAAATTTGATAAAATTTGTATTATATTGAAGAATATAATTAATTTTATGGGTTGTGTTTGAAAATTTTGATGAATTTTTAAAATTTTTGTAAATAAAAAGATAACATTGTTGACATTTTAAAACATAAAAGATCAGATTATCACTTAAAATTAAAATAATAGACCAAATCGGGAAGAAAAAAAATAAAGGACTAAAACGTTAACTGAAATTAAGTTAAGGGATCACAAGTGCAATTTAACTTAAACTATTTAAAAAAAATTTATTCTTTTTATTTTAAAAATAAATTAAAAAAAAACATTTTAAGTAATGTTTTCGATTAAAATCTAGAATGTTTTAGTATTCACCATCAATAAGAAAAATATCCTTACAAAACCTTTTATGAAGATATATTCAAATTCATTAGGGAAAATTTATATTTTCACTTTACAAAAGAATGAATTCTCAATTTAAATTTGCTGTAAACATTTTGAGTATTGCTTCTAATATTGTTGCCTCTAATGTTTGGTTTGCCTGTTTTAGCATGCATCAGATACCATCAAGTGTTTCCAATAGTTATTGGTCTTCTATGCACTCTTGAATTATGGGTCATTATTTTTATCCACCCACAAAAGATATAAAGTTCGACATTATTTTAATGCGTTGATAAATAGTTGAGATATGATTTTCAATTAATTTTTTTTACTTAATATCTACAGTTTTGAATAACAGATTCACTTTTTCAAATAGTCACTACCCTTTATCTTAGTCATAATAGATTAAAAGGATGAAGAATTTTGATTCCAAGATGAAGAATCCAACTCCGAGGATGAAGCATTTAGATTCGATGATGAATATTTTTCACAATCTTATATCTGAAGATAGACATTCTTTACAATCTTACGTTCGAGGATGAGTATTCTTCACAATTTCATATCGAAGAATAAAATTTATCAAAATTTTAATGTCACAAATACTGAAAAAGTAATTTTCATAAAAGTACAAAAGGAAAAAAGTTGACAAGTTGTTCACACTATTTAAGGTTTACCAAAAGTAATATCGAAGTGACATCACATCAATCACGTACTCTTACATGGATGATAAGAACGTTCATCCTGGTACCTGAGGATGGACTCTAGAAAAAATTATCATCTCATATATAAAAATGAGGTCTTATATGAACAATGCAAAAAAACTAGGTTAACACTCTTCAAATTTATACAAAAGCCTTTGAAGTAAGACAAACACATCAATCGTAATTTTCAAGGTATTAGAAACAAGAAGGAATCTTCTCATCCATAATAGATCAAAAGGATAATAAGAATGTGTTTTATAAATTATATTCTAGAATTTTACGTAATAAGTAAAAAAGGTGTCGACATGTTTACACCAAATTCCAACAGTCGCATATTGGAAAGAAAGACATACAATCATCTCTCAAAGACTTATGGTCATCCATGAACATCCTTAGAATCAGTTACATCAGAGAATGACTACAATCTCATGATGAGGATATACGTAGAGGATATTCTCATAACAAATTTGACACAAAAAGAAAAGTACAAAAATACAAAAAGGTGAATTACTTGACATGTATGACACACTGGTCAAAATGGTTGGAAAAAGGAAAGCAAAAAGCAATAATCACATCCTGACTCAATAAAATTGAAACTCCATCCTTGTAGTTAAATCAAATATGAGGACAGACGCAGAGGATAAACAAAACTTACAAGATGATGAATTTATAACCTCTATGTTATAGGACAAACAATAATGAAATAGAAGATGAATCTATGTCGGAGAATATAACAATAATGAAATGGAGAATGAATCTATGTCAGAGGATAAACAATAAAAGAGATGATGAATTCTGTTATATATTCATCCTCACACATGGGAAAAAGATTAAAAGTAACAAAGTACAAAAAGCGTTGTCTTTGACTTATGATGTGACACCCTAAACCCAAATTGAAATAAAAAGTAAAATGAATTAGTTTTGAAAGAGATTTGCGGCAGTTCCAAAATATTGTATATTTTTTTAAAAAAAACTATAAAGTTCATAATGTCACACTCACACTTACACAAAATGCTTGCAGAAAAAAAATTTAAATAAAAAATCCATGAATATCGAATATAGTTGAGATTTATTAAATAAATATTTCTGACATAAAAACATGTTCTATACTTAGAGAAAATTATTTTTTACCTCCAAATAAAAGATAACAATAACAAAACTGATCAATCAAATTTACAAAAATCTAAATTAGTTCATAACTCAACAAAATACGACAAATTACTCACACCTAGTATCACCTATCATAGCGTGGATCACCAAACGATAACCTGAAATAACTTCGTTCTTGCAAGCGCTAAACACAAGCAATGAGGGGGTGAACTTCGAAAATATGTAATAGTATAAATAATTGAGAAGAACGCATAAAATATATTAAACGGCGTATCATATCAAATCACAATCAACAAGTATAATCAAGGTAAAACATTGATACAATCCACAACATCAAGTAAGTAAACACACAAACCAAGTAATGTTATGCATGCTCTTATACTCTAGACTCCTCCTTCTTTGGTACCATTCTAACTCTGAAGTATTTGGTTAGGAAGCTTGATACTATGCCACCACACAAGTGGATGGACAATTCAAATTGGCCATGTCCTCGTAGATCCCCTCATCTCAACCCGAGACATATATATGCGACATTCGAGGTAAGCATGAGTTACATGGTAGCTCTCGACATTTGAAGTGCTACCTCCAAGTCACCTAGGAATTCCCTACCCGAATACCTCTAAGGTCTAACAATATTGTCGTAAGGCTCGATAGTAGACCGTCACTATAAGACCCTTAATTTTAAATTCTAATTTATGTAATTTGGAAAATTTTGTGCTGAATTTCTGAGGCTTTTTAGCCAATTTTATGGTATTTTGTGAGTTAAATGCCAAAAATTATCTTTTTGGAGACCCGATTAAAATTATTCGTCGATGAATAATTTTATTTAATTACGGTGAATCTTTTGTCGAAGAAAAAAACATTCTGAGATGCAACATTTTTTAGAAAAATTCATCTGCCCATTAAATTACGGCGAGAGTAGATATTTTTCTGAAAAAGTGGTTTGTGATGTGATGCGAGGTGACAGACACAATGATGATTTTTATAAAAAATATCTAGATATTTGTAAATATCTAAATATTTATTTAGATATTTATTATTATTATTATTATTATTATTATTATTATTTTAATATATATATATATATATGGAACGAAACAGGGAGGAAACAATTTTTTCGCGTGAAGCCATGTCTTTCTCTTCCTTCGTCTCCTTCCATCTTTTTTTTATTTTTTTTTTATTTTTTTTTATTTTTCTTTCTTTGTTTCAAGAAAAACACACCAAGTGTAGCTAGAAAACTAAAACACAAAATACAAACTCTCATTTTTCTTCTAGATCTAAGCTTCCATTCGAGAAGTGGTAGAAGAGAAAGTTGTTCATTGTCATGCTGCGGTGCTAGTGAGCTAGTTTTCGACGCGACGTCACGAACTTAAATTTTATCGGAATTAATTTACGTTACCGTAATCGGGTGTTAGAGCTATCGTTAAGGTAAGGGCTCCTTCCGAACTTTTAGTTTGCATTTAGGACATTATTTGTGACTTTATGGAAAAGAAATTTGATGTATTTGAGGTGTGATTTTGTGAAAAATTAATTTAATGTGATTATGTATAATTTAGTGGAATTTAAATTTGAGGTGTGGTTTATGCTTATCCATATTTGATGTGATTTATATGTTCATAATTATTATTATGAATTTTTGAGATGTGATTTATTTGGGGATTTTGTGCAAAATGAATTGATGAAATTTGGTGGTTTATGTGTAAAAATGTGGAGTTTTGAAATTGGGTGAGTTAGGTTTGAATTGTTGAAATTTAAGTGAGGTGCTATATGTGTGATGTGGAATTGAATTGATTGTTGTTGGTGTGAAATGGTGGTAATTAAATTTGATGAGTTTGAGTTACGTAATGAGTTATTTTCAAATAAATGAGTTTGATCTGAAATTCAAATTTTACAAAAAATTAGCATTGTTAAAGTTGTTGAAAAGTTCAAATTTTAAGTTAAAGAGTTTGAAATGTTACTCTTTTAATTACTCTTTGATTGAGTTTAAAAAGAAAAAAAAAATTAGAATATTTTATTAACTCAAAAATTTCGGTGCTTTAATAGTCGAGTGTGTGTATGTGAAATTTGGACAATATTTGTTTTATTTAGTTTTAAGTAAATAATATAGATTATTTGGTTTTAAAAGTTTGATGTGTGAGAAATATTTAATTTTAGGAATTTTGTTGTGTGTGAGTTAATTTTATTGTGAACAAATTGTTATACATATTTACGTTTATGTAGTTAGCTCGTTGAGCCTCAAAAATGAATCGAGACCGTTGGCACCGAGTTAGCGGTGGGGAGAACTCTGATATATTAATGTTGTTGTGGTGATTTATGGTTGAAAATTTTGGAGATTGAATAAGGGTGATTAATGTTTGAAAATTATAGTGACTCATGTTTGGTGAAATTGAGGTGTTCATAATTAATATTATGAATTTTTGAGAAAAATTTATGTGTGGATTGACGGAAAAAGAATTTAATTCAATTTATGTGTGGTTTGGTGGAAAATGAATTTAATTAAATTTATGTGTGGATTGAATTTAGAAATGTGATTTATGTGTGTTGGTGGAAATTGAAATTGGTGTGAATAAATATGTTTGAGTATGCTCTGTGTGGTATTTGAAAAATCATTAGTGTTAAATGAGTATTAAAAATGGAGAATCTTTTAATAGTTGCATTTACTTAATCATTGTGGTGAAAAGAGTTAGAGTATGCTCATGCATTTCATAATACATGGTGACCGCGATGGGGCCATGGTGATAGTGGTGACCGTGATGGGCCACAGGATGATGCCATGTGAATTGTTGGTTCATCTTATCCTTGCGGAGATTGTCGCGTCGTGTTGATCTGTGAGAGATTGCACTCTAGAATGTGCTGATCTGTGAGCGATTGCACTCTAGAAAATTGTGCTGGTCTGTGAGCGACTGCACTCTTTTATGTCGTGCTAGTCTGTGAGAGACTGCACACTAGTAAATCATGCTGATCCGTGAGAAATTGCACCTTGGTAATTAGTACTGGTCTGTGAGAAGTTGTACAATTATGATTTACGCCCCTCGAAGAGGGTTTTGGTTTGGAATTCCGGAATCATGCATTTTGGCATATACGTATTGCATTAGGGTGCTTGGCACGCAAGTCATGTTTGTTATACTACGATGATTGTATATACATATTCGGTTGTTGTTGTGATTTTCCATAATTATTTTGAGGTGTGAAGTTGGGTTGATTAAGTTTTGATGTATTTATGTGTTCATAATTGATTTAATGAATATTCGATGTGTGATTGAGGTGTGAATTTTGGAGATTGATTCGGTGTTAATTATGTGTTAAGAATTGATAATATTAATGTTTGAAGTATTGATTGATTCAAAGCCATTTTAGAACTGAAAATCTGCATTATTTCAGTTGTATTCGGCTACAACAGTGTAGTTTGTTAAAACTTCATTTTTCAACATCGTTTATGCATTTTTGGACATATGAAAACCTATACGAGGAGTATGCTAAGACGAAAAGTTCTTTTGAGCATTTGAAAATATCAAAATTTTGTTATGTGATGTTTGTTAATTTCGGTTGGTGACCTTTACAATTATTGTGGAAATTTGGGCTTTGCCCTCAGATAAGAACCAGGATCATCCTATCGGTTAGTACCTTGGAAATGGGAAAGTAGTTAGTCATACCTGACCGAAGCTGTGTCAGGAGGATCTGCCGGGGTGCGTGGAGATCGCCCAAGTTATATAGCTTTTTGTAGCATGATCAGATTAGAGGGTTGTATAGGGTTTAGTTGTCTTTCTTTTGTGGATGTATTTATTTCAATTTGACAGAATGTACCTATACCTCATATTGTCAGCTTGACTTTTATTTCGATGGGTCCAAATACCACTTTTTGATGTGACGTGGGGGGGAGTTAAAATTCTTGGGGCAGTGCTTTTGTACAAATCTGTCGAGAATACCCCAAGGGTATGAGCTATGTTCGATAGGCCTCATAGCCCCGGTGTATTTTGATGTTTGAATATTTTGGATTTTTATTTAAAAAAAACTATTCCGCTGCTTGTAAATATTTGTTGACTTTGTCGTTATGTTACGACTTAAATATTTATCCAAAAGTATATTCTTTGTTTGTTTCTGTGTTTTATTTCTTTGTAAAAACAAAAAATACATTCGCGCTGTTAAAATCTGGGTGTTACGTCACAATCAAGCTCAGTCAGTTGTACTTCTCCGAAACCACTAGGCTTGTCAGGCCCTACCTATATGATGACAAGATAATCTCCACTTCAAACAAATAACATCCAAATTATCCCCTCATTATCTTAGGTTACTCACTCCATTATGAGAACCATCATTGGTACAAGTAGAATTCATCACTATTTAATTAAACACAATATGCATTTCATCATATTCATCAAGGTGGTAACATCGTAAGTCAACAAGTAGACATCATCAATGCATTTTCCCATAGTCATATATTACATCCAAAATTTATCATCATAATACACAAGCCCCAACAATACATGATTTTCACTCACATATAATAATACTAAATCATTCACACACACCACGCCAATTGCAATGCAAGTAATTACAATTCATCAAATTATATATGATATAACAATATCAATGGTAGATATAAACAAAACACAAAATACTTCAAATACATAATTCTACAATAATTCAACTACCACACGATTTTCAAAATTAATTCAATCTATAAAAGTTTCTAACTCATATTTTAACCTCACACATTTCAATTTTTCTCATAAGTCAGATATTACTCAAAAAGGATTTAGCCGTATGTAGCGAGCGTCAAATGAATTATGGGAAATACGATTTTCCCGTTCATCTCACTTAATTTACACTCATGGATTCGAAATCACTTTCACCCCATACCTCAATTTGACGCTTTCGTAGGATATAAGGATCAAAACAATTTTCAGCAGCCATGACATGTCGACAACGAGAAACGAACGAGTCCAAAAACATCAAAGAATTTGCAGAGTCAATGAAACATGTTTGATAATTTACACAGAGCATAAAAGTTAGCGTTACATAATTAATAAAAATATTAGGCAAAAAGACATATTCAAAATATCGTGAAACAAATTATTAGAGAAGGTCTTACCGACGTGGTAGCACACCGATAGGGTCTGACGTCAACTTCACTGAAACACGCAAATGAGTAGTGCTTCTTGAAGGTTTCGACGAGAGGAATCCAATAATGCTATCAATTTTTCAAGACAATAAACTTGTTGGTCGAAATTCGACAACACAGCTGTGACGAGGGTCAAAACCCATTTTTTGAAGTATAACGGTTGGTGATTCCAAGCATAGGTAATGAAAGAGGGTATTTCATGGAATCCGAATATGGTCTCAGTTTTCATTGGTGATAGTCTTGGTGGCCAGAATCTTGATCCAAAGACGGAGGTGTGATTTTTGACAAAGAGTAATAGGGCGTTTCAATTTGCGATTCAGGAAGGTAATGATAGAGGAGATCACAATGATCACAAACGTGGTCTCGATTTTACACAACACTCACTTTAATAGTCATGATTCATGAGAGAAGAAGGAGAAGAAAATGGTGGAGGCGGCGATTTAATCAAAGAAGAAGAAGGTTATGTTCTTTTCTCTTTTTTTTTTTTTTTTATTTCCTTTATTATTATTTAGATTTTTCTCTTGCATGGAAGCATAATCGATAAAACACATCTTACTCGTTTCTTTTATTTTCTTTATTTTTAAATATAATTTAATTTCTAAAATATTACTAATATTTTAAAACTAATATTTTATAAAATAAAATAATTAGTCTTTTAAAATACATTAATAATCAAGACTCTCATATTCAAAATAACCACTATAATTATACTTATTTTTTTCTTTCAAATTCTCAGATTAAAATACTACCACCAAAGAATATTTGAAATAAATAAATAAATATAATATCAATATTTTATATTAATTACTAAATAAAGAATATCAAAGACAATAGTACTACTATCTCAAGATAATTATTTATAAAATAAATAACTAAAACCTGAAAATAGTTATAATATAATATAATATAATATAATATATAACTCATTTAGTCAAATAGGTACAAGAATAACCCATCATAGAAAACACACAATATAAAGAAAATCAATCATAAAGTTAATCAGCATATATTCTAAAATAACATCAAATTAATAATTTAAAATCCTACTTTATTAACAAAATAGTTTATTATAAAAATTGGGGTGTTACATATGAGGCACGACACTATAAGTGTTGGAAAAAGAAAAATGACAAGTCACATCAGAATTAATGAAAGCCTCATCCTCCTTTAAACTCAATTTGAGGATACACTGCTGTCGCAGCCTAAAATTTTGAGTGTTTCTAAAATTCAATGAGGTCCCCACCAAAAATTATTTTAAAATAGGGAAAATATTTGGAAACCATTAAATATAAAAAAAAATTGGTATTTGAAACTAAATTTTGAGTTCGGGAGTCGATTATGCATAGGGAAGGTATTAGCACCCTACGACATCCATTAAAAACTACGGTTACCCATAATTAATTGTGCAAAATTAATATTAACTTAAACATATTCATTTTTCCTTACTATTAAATATGAATATCAATTATTGTTTAATATGATTTTGAAATAAATGTATGTTTAAGAAAGAGCGAGGAAAAAAAAAATTTATTGATTTGTTTGACAAGAGTATGATCTTGCTCCTACATATCTCCCGGTATGATGAAAAAATTAAAGCTACGTAGCTCTTAGTTAATGTGGATGTATTGATTGATTTTAAAGAAAATTTGTTTTGTTATATAAAAAAAATATTTTGAGTAATTATTTAAAAATTGAATTTAAGACGATCAAGTTGTACAACTCGTATCTCAAAATTCAAGCAGTAAAAAAGATGTCACATCTAATTTAATTCTCTTAAGAATATTTTATATTATTTTCGATTTTAAAATTGAGTTTCAAAACCACCAAATAATTCAACTCGTGGCTTAACAACTCAAAGATTAAAAAAGTATCACATATAATTAAAATATTTTATCCGTGAAGATGAGATTTAGAACCACCAAGTTGTCATAACTTGTGTCATAATAACTTAAAGATTAAAAAGATGTTACATCTAGTTAATTTTTAATGAAATATTTGTTTGTGTTTTTATTTATGAAATTTGATATTTAGTTATGAAGCAAATAAAATTTCTGAAAAAAAATATGAAGAAAAAAAAATACTAAATGGACTGAGATGGACAGATTTGCATTTTGTTTTTGTTTGAAGCCTAAATAAACTTAGGTTTCAAACAACAACAACAAAATTAAAAGGGGCATAACATTGAAACCTTAATAAAAACTTACAAAACAAACAAATTGGCGGCTGCTGGGCTAATAGAGAAACCATCAACAGTTTCTAGAACTAAAAAAAATAAAGAGAAAATGAAGAAGAGGAAACTGAGAGGGGAAGAGATTGAGGAGGAGGGTGCAGCGACGCCAAAAAGTCTAGTTGTCCTTTCGACGGTGACGACAATGATAACATCGTCACAAGTTTGAACTTTTTAGTCTTATTTTTTTATTTCCGTTCATTATGTTATGTTATTTTTGCTCATACAAATAAAAAATCTACATTTTTATATATATAAAAAATGTAATTACATAGTAACGATAAAGAACAAACATATTTATTATATAGGAGAAAAAATATATACCTTGATGTTTTCTATTTATTTCTTGCTACTAATACTCTTTCCGGTTTCTACCTCTTCTTTATATGTATTTTTTTTATAAGAAGAGTTAAAGATCATATCCCCTTTGGCAAACAAATGAAGATGTATTTATAGAGTTTTTTTTTCAAATGCTTAGTTGTTTTCTTGCTCTACCTTTGCTTCATGTTTGATGCTTAATTTCTTCTGCTCATAATTTGATTTTTGTGCACATCTAATGCATTCACAATTTTTGTCTTATTTGTTTTTATTATGTTCATCTCATGAACAGAGTTAGTTTGTTGGGCTAAAGAACTTTTTTTACTTGCATCTTTGGTTAACTTTGTACATTGATATAACATAATTTTTCTTTTATCTTTTTTTCTTGTTTCAAACTCAGAAGTTTGTCTCTTTGCAAAAGGAGTTGATTTTCTCATTTCTTAATTCATTACATACCATTTTTTTCTTCACATTATAGTACAACAACAGAAAACAAAAGCAAGGCAGGGTAGTAGAAGCAAGGCACCATAAGCAGAAAGTTGGCTTGTTTAAGATTCTAATTTTATTTGACTTAATGTTTGAAATTGTAATTTGATATGGCATAATGTTTAAAATTGTAATTGTATGTATGTATGTATATAAATAAAATATATTTTTGATGACATACTCTTAATCATCTTATCATAAAAGGGCCATTGGAGAGTAACCAAAAACATGCCAATCATTTCTCTTTCAGATAAAGGATGACCTACTTACGATGCCACTTCTCTCCACCGTTGTGCATATTCTTTGAATGTTTCATTGTCTTTTTTCAATGAATTTTGAAATTGCATCATGTTAGGGGCTATGTCAATGTTATACCTATATTGTTTCAAGAAGGCATGAGCCAAATATTTCAATGATCGGATTCAACTTCGCTCGAGATGCATATACCAATTTAATGATACCCCACTCAAACCGTCTTGAAAAAATGGATAAGAAGTTTGTCATTATGAGCATGAGAAGTCATTTTTCTATAGTACATGGTCATATGGTTTTTAGGAAATGTGGCACCTTTGTATTTTTCATACTCATGTACCTTGAATTTTGAAGGCGTCGCCACATCGAAAACCAAGCACATATAAAAAACATTACTTCCTTCAATTGCTTTTATTCGTTCTTACAAAACATGGAATTTTTCTTTCGAATGTGTATCTTCACTGATAAATTGAGGTTGTTTCCAATTTCCATTAGCATCCAAATGGGGTTCTTGGGGTGCGCTTAATGGAATATATTCTGAGGGTATAGTGTTTTGGGATGGCACGTAGCCTAGATAAGATGGAATTTGTGATTGGTTTAGTTTTTGGGGGTTGTTAGTTGAGTGGTTTGGGTTATTGTCCATAGGGTTGATGACTAAAGGCAGAGTATAACCAGGTGGAAGACTATACATAGGTAATTGCATAACTGATGTATAAAATTGTTGAGTAGTCGAGGTAAAGCCTAATAGGTGGGAAAGAGTGGTTTGGTTTTCTTCATTTGCAGTTGGAAGATTCCCATATGTATTCTCCTTCCTTGCCAAAGTCTATATAGGTACTATGATTCGATCAACCTTGTTCTTCAATTGGTTAACATCCACTCTCATCACGTCTTGGTATTGCTCAAGTTCATCCATGATCTTGGAGTTTGCGCGAGTCCAATAAAAGTGTTGGGGAAATAGCTTTATTGATTTTTTCTATGTTTTTTAAAATAAATAAATAAAATTATATGAGTATGTATTAAATATGAATGGAATGAAGATGAAATCAATTAATTAATTATGATAGTTAGATCTTAGGGAATCATAAGCCTGACATAAAGTTTTAAACGAAAACAAATTATTAGTGAATAAAATATGGGTATTGGTAAACAAAACAACATTTCCTTCATTGCTGAAAAAAAATAGTACATCACAAAATGAAAAACTACATTGACTATGGGATTTCAATCTTCTATTTCAATATCTTCTACCAATTTTTTGCAATATTCAACGAACTTGTAGACTTTGATTGAAGTATTGAGCGGATGCATTACCACATCAATCTCTCTTAGATGCTTTGAAATTTTTATGATTGTTTGATTAGCTAGCATTGTCAATTTTGAAAAGCAGTATTTCAAATGCTTGCCTTTATCTTCCAGATCTTTATAGATCTCTTGATTCTTCAAGTGGCCTAGCAACATCATCAAACGATTCTCCCAATATATGGTTTCATCCTTTAAGTTATTATAGATATTTTCTTGGTAATCAATATAATTCTTTAACTCACTTTAAGTCTCCATTTCTGTTCTTAGTGCATCTTGATATTTTGAGAGTAAATCTTCCATTTCATGTTCCTCTCAGAGCTTGCTGATTTTGTCCACAATCGTTTCCATATATAGGCCTACTCAATAGGTTCATTCTTTTTCTCGCTTGCTCACATCTAAATATTTATTTGAACCTCTCAAACAAACTTGTATGTCAAGTTTATTTTCTTTTTCAATTTTCAACCTCTTGTTCTTTCTCTCGATGAATTGACTCTTATAGGTGTTTTTTAATTGTAAGTTCTCATTCTCCAATGAGACTTTTTCTAACTTCGTTTGTAGCTCTCTTTTCTCCTCTTCCAATTTTAACAATGATGCTTTGAGATCTTCTATTTCCTTATTGGTAACAAGGGTAGGTTTAGGTATTTCCTGATCACTCAAGGGTGTACTATGGAAAGACAACTTGATTTCTTGGACTTTTTTCTTTACTCATTGTTGATAGGGTTCTATGATGCTACAACTTCTGCATCTGAGTACTCTTCCATATTTAATGATCATTTCCCAAGATCGACTTATCCTTCACAACATTGGTGGGTCTACTATATCTGTATTTAGCAAAACAAAAGCTTCCAACAACTTATCATTTGGTTTCTCCAACATATGGTAGCCAAGTTGTCTAAGAGCTAATGTCGAATTGTGATTAATAAATCATTTGGTTCCCATGAGAGGTATATTTGAGAAATCTCCGCATTGACATATTACTTCATCCACCCCTTGTTCTCTACGATACCAAGTATACAACACTGGAAAATAACACAAAATTGTTCCCCCTTTCTTCTTGTGTCACATATGCATAAAGTAGTATACATCAACAAGAACTGCGGGAACTGAATTTTGTTTATTTTTGTTAAAAGCCAAGAAGACATGGATGGAAGCAAAATCTACAAAATTATTAAGGTTTGGGAATAAAACGATACCATAGATAATGAGAGCCAAAATATCTATAAAATTACCCCATTCTTTTTTAACGGCTAAATCCTGGTAATTTTGGTCTAGATATTTTCTTGAAAAACCATGAATAGCTGATTTTTCCTATTTTTTACTTGCCGGCTCTCTTATATCAATTTTCAACACTTCAAAAATTGCGTTCAAACTCAATGGTTGCCCAATATATCCATAAGGATTTCCTTTCTCTAGGGAGTAACCCAGTATTTGTTCAAATTCTTCTAATGTCGGGGCCAACTAAAAGTATTGAAGGTGAAACATCTTAAGAGAAGGTCGTAATACTAAGCTAGTGTCGCGAGGACCCCTGTTTTTATATTCACTCCCAAGAGATTTAGGATCTTCTCATATTTGTTAAAGAAACTCTAACATTGACTACTGATGTCTCTTAAACTTTTCAAATCAGGTTGCTTGAACTATAAAAGTAAAGTTTTTCTTTTTTTTGGATTCATTTTCCATTTTAATTTCACATGTGACTAAGGTCCTTATGATTCCCCAACAATCTTGAAAATTGATGCAAAATGCCATTTCATTTTTCGAAAGAAACAATGTCATGAGATATGAATGCAATTATTTAGAATGAATGTTGTGAATATTTAAAGTTTGGAATGATAGTAGGAGGTGTTTTGTTTGTTGCTTATACAGATATTTTTATGATGAAATGGTCTATTGACTTATGTAGTGAAACTCTCACAAAGGTGGCTCTATATTTCTAAACACGATTCCTAAAGCCAGTAACTATATTTTGGAATGTTGTTCACAATAATAAATAAACTAGTTGGAGTCACAATACCCTCAACAAGATCAAACTGTAGGTGAGATCTTCATGTTAATCAAACATGATGTACATCTAGAAGGCTACCACTATGCAACCTCGAAACTAAACTTAAGTTTTGTTCAAACTTGGATATAAGGTTCCACTCATAAGTGTGTGTCTTAGTAAAAGCGATTAAATTATTGTTTTTAAGGGTGATCAAGTTTTAGGACGATCAAGTTTTTAATATGTGACATCGTTTTTACTCATTGAGTAATTATTTAAAAATGCGAGTTTTAGGATGATCAAGTTGTACAATTTGTGTCTCAAAACTCAATGAGTAAAAAAGATGTCACATATAATTTAATCATCTTTAGAATATTTTATATGATTTTTTATTTTCAAATTGAGTTTCAAAACCACCAAATAGTTCAACTTGTGTCTTAACTACTCAAAGATTAAACAAATGTCACATCTAATTAATTAAATTTTAAAAAGATGATTTTAGGTATATTTATTTATAAAAATAAATTTTAAAACTATCAAAATGTATAATTTGTATTCTGCAAATCAAGGATTAAAAGATGTAATTTTTAGTTAACCTTCAATAAGTTTTATTTATTAATTTGGTTATGAGTTTTAATTTATTAATTTATCTGTGAAGATGAGATTTAGAACCACCAAATTATTATAAATTGTGTGCTAACAACTCAAAGATTAAAAAGATGTCACTTCTAATTAATTTTTAATGATATATTTGTGTGTTTTTTTTAGAAAATTTGATATTTAGTTATGAAGTAAATTAGATTTCTAAAAAATTAAGAGAGAAAAACACTAAATGGGCTGAGATGGACATGTTTGCATTTAGTTTTTGTTTGGATCCCAACAGAGGTTTAACACAACAAAACAAAAAAATTAAAAGGGGTATAACACTAAAACCCTAATAGAAACTTACAAAACACAAAAGTGGGCGGGAGTTGGGTTAATAGAGAAACCATCAACGGTTTCTAGAACAAAAAAAAAAAGAAAGAGGAAACCGATTAAAAGGGAGAGAGAGGAAACCGAGAGAGGGGAATAGATCGAAGAGGAGGGAACGACAACGCCAAAAGTTTTGGTTGGCGTTCCGACAACGACGACAACTACAACATCATCACAGGTTTGAACTTTTTAGTCTTATTTTTTATTTTCATTCATTATGTTATATTATTTTTTATCTTTCAAATAAAAAATCTACATTTTTATAAGCAAAAAGAATTAATTACATAGTAAAGATAAAGAACAAACAAATTTATTATATATGAGATAAAAATATACCTTGATGTTTTCTATTTATTTCTTGTTACTGATACTCCCTCTTGTTTCTGCCTCTATTTTATATGTATTTTTTTATAAGTGTCAAATATCATATCCCCTTTTGCAAACAAATGAAAATGTATTTATAAAGTTTTTTCAAATGTTTAGTTGCTTTCTTACTTTGCCTTTGCTTCCTATTTGATGCTTAATTTTCCTATTTGATGCTTAATTTCTTTTGCTCATAATGTGATTTTTCTGCACATCTGATGCATTCATGGTTTTAGCCTTATTTCCTTTTTGTCTGATTATGTTCATATGTTGGACATAGTTGGTTTCTTTGGGCTAAAGAGCTTTTTTTACTTGCATCTTTGGTTAGCTTTGTACATGGATCTAATATAATTTATCTTTTAGTTTTTTTGTTTGTTTCAAACTCATAAGTTTGTCTCTTAGCAAAGGGAGTTGATTTTTTCATTACTTAATTCATTACATACCATTTTTAACATATTACAATCCTACAACAGAAAACAAAAGCAAGACAGACTAGCAGAAGCAAGATACTATAAGGAGAAAGTTGGCTTGTTTAAAATTGTAATTTGATTTGGTTTAATTTTTGAATTGTAATTTGATTTGGCTTAATGTTAAAAATTCTAATTTAATTTTGTGTAATGTTTAAATTGTAATTTGATTTGGTTTAATGTTTAAAATTGTAATTTGATTTGACTTAATGTTTAAAGTTGTAATTTGTTTGGACAAAATGAGCCTACTTAATAATATCATTTTTATTTCTATTTTATACTTTTTTTGTGTGTTAAGAACTATGAATACATAAATATGTATATATATCGTTTTCATTATATATTTTTTTAAGATTTCATAAATATAAATAAAATAAAGATAACATAAAAATTGATATATTATGAGTATAATTTAATAGGCCAAACATAATTGGGGTACTACAATTCCTACACTTATCCTCTCAGTTAAGTAAACATAATAAAGGCTAAATGGTAGTTTTGTGAACAAAGACAATTCCAAGGAGACTTATCAAAGTCTCCAACAACTATATTTTGCTAACCCATATATTTGAAGCTCCAAAGGCAATTATAAATAGAGAAGTATTAATCTTCAAACATCAAGAGAACATCTACAAGAAAACATTTAAGTTATTCAGGCTTATCAACATTCTCTTCATTTTACACACTCTTCCAAACTTACACAGATTTGAGGATCATTTTTATTGAGCGTGTTATATACAACTTCACGTCACTATCTTATCTTAGAAAGTTGTAATTTGATCCCCAAAACAAATCAAACACATTACTACTTATATATCCTCAAGTTGATTTATACTTGAGTTATTTTGTAAAGCTTGTTGAGGCTAGTAAAAATATAGTATTGTAAGCCTGGTGAGGCTAAGAAAATACATATTTGAAAAACAGCAGATCAGAGGACGCGTTTTTGAGCACTAGTGAAACTCTTAAAATATTGTGAGGACTAGAGCAGTCTATATTAGGTGAACCAATATAAGTTATGTGTGTGAATCTTTTTAAACTCTACTCTCTTTATATTTGTTTTATTCTCAGCATTAGTGTAAGACCCTTAATTTTAAATTTTAATTTATGTATTTTGGAGAATTTTGTGCTGAATTTCTAAGGCTTTTTAGCCAATTTTATGGCATTTTGTGAGTTAAATGCCAAAAATATATTTTTGGAGACCCGATTAAAATTATTCATCGATGAATAATTTTATTTAATTACGGTGAATCTTTTGTCGAAGAAAAAAATTTCTGAGATGCAGCATTTTTCAAAAAAATTCATCGGCCCATTAAATTACGGCGAGAATAGATATTTTTCTGAAAAAGGGGTTTGTGATGTGATGCGAGGTGGCAGGCACAATGATGATTTTTATAAAAATATCTAAATATTTATTTAGATATTTATTATTATTATTATTATTATTATTTTAATATTATATATATATATATATATGGAACGGCACAGAGAGGAAACAATTTTTCCCGTGAAGCCATGCCTCTCTCTTCCTTCTTCTCCTTCCATCTTTCTTTTTATTTTACTTTCTTTGTTTTAAGAAAAAACATAGACCAAGTGTTGCTAGAAAACTAAAACACAAAATACAAACTCTTATTTTTCTTCTAGATCTAAGCTTCCATTCGAGAAGTGACAGAAGAGAAAGTTGTTCATTGTCATGCTGCGGTGCTAGTGAGCTAGTTTTCGACGCGACGTCACAAACTTAAATTTTACCAAAATTAATTTACGTTACTGTAATCGCGTGTTAGAGCTATCGTTAAGGTAAAGGCTCCTTCCAAACTTTTAGTTTGCATTTAGGACATTATTTGTGATTTTGTGGAAAAGAAATTTGATGTATTTGAGGTGTGATTTTGTGAAAAAATAATTTAATGTGATTATGTGTAATTTAGTGGAATTTAAATTTTACGTGTGGTTTATGGTGATCCATATTTGACGTGATTTATATGTTCATAATTATTATTATGAATTTTTGAGATGTGATATATTTGCGGATTTTGTGGAAAACAAATTGATGAATTTTGGTGGTTTATGTGTAAAAATGTGGAGTTTTGAAATTGGGTGAGTTAAGTTTGAATTGTTGAAATTTAATTGAGGTGCTATACGTGTGTTGTGGAATTTAATTGATTGTTGTTGGGTGAGTTAGGTTTGATGAGTTTGGGTTACGTAATGAGTTATTTTCAAATAAATGAGTTTGATCTGAAATTGAAATTTTACAAAAAATTAGCGTTGTTAAAGTTGTGGAAAAGTTTAAATTTTAACTAAGTTAAAGGTTTGAGCAAAAAGATAGATTGAAATTAAAAATCGTTTAGAGTTTAAAATGTTACTCTTTTAATTACTCTTTGATTGAGTTTAAAAACAAAAAAAAAAATTAGAGAATTTTATCAACTCAAAAATTTTGGTGATTTAATAGTCGAGTGTGTATATGTGAAATTTGGACAATATTTATTTTATTTAGTTTAAAGTAAATAATATAGATTATTTGGTTTTAAAATTTTGGTGTGTGAGAAAGATTTAATTTTAGGAATTTTGTTGTGGGTGAATTAATTTTATTGTGAACAAATTGTTATAAATATTTATGTTTATGTAGTTAGCTCATTGAGTCTCGAAAAAGAATCGAGACCGTTGGCACCGAGTTAGCGGTGGGGAGAATTCTGATATATTAATGTTGTTGTGGTGATTTATGGTTGAGAATTTTGAATATTGAATATGGGTGATTAATGTTTGAAAATTATACTGACTCATGTTTGGTGAAATAAAGGTGTTCATAATTAATATTATGAATTTTTGAGAAAAAATTTATGTGTGGATTGGTGGAAGAAGAATTTAATTAAATTTATGTGTGGTTTGATGGAAAATGAATTTAATTCAATTTATGTGTGAATTGAATTTAGAAATGTGATTTATGTGTGTTTGTGGAAATTGAAATTTGTGTGAATAAATATGTTTGAGTATGCTCTGTGTGGTATTTGAAAAATCATTAGTGTTAAATGAGTATTAAAAATGGAGAATCGTTTAATAGTTGAATTTACTTAATGATTGTGGTGAAAAGAGTTAGAGTATGCTCATGCATTTCATAGTACATGGTGATCGCGATGGGGCCATGGTGATAGTGGTGACCGTGATCTTATCCTTGTGGGGATTGTCGCGTCGTGCTGCTCTATGAGAGATTTCACTCTAGAATGTGTCGATCTATGAGCGATTGCACTCTAGAAAATTGTGTTGGTCTATGAGCGACTGCACTCTTGTATGTCGTGCTGGTCTGTTAGAGACTGCACGCTAGTAAATCATGCTGATCCATGAGAGATTGCACCTCGGTAATTAGTACTGGTCTGTGAGAGGTTGTACAATTATGATTTACGCCCCTCTAGGAGGGTTTTGGCTTGGAATTCCATAATCATGCATTTTGGCATATACGCATTGCATTAGGGTGTTTGGCACGCGAGTCATGTTTGTTATACTACGATGATTGTATATACATATTCGGTTGTTGTTGTGATTTTCCGTAATTGCTTTGAGGTGTGAAGTTGGGTTGATTTAGTTTTGATGTATTTATGTGTTCATAATTGATTTAGTGAATATTCTGTGTGATTGAGGTGTGAATTGTGGAGATTGATTTGGTGTTAATTATGTGTTCATAATTGATAATATTAATGTTTGAAGTGTTGATTGATTCAAAGCCATTTTAGAACTGAAAATCTGCATTATTTCAGTTGTATTCGGCTACAACAATGTAGTTTGTTAAAACTTCATTTTTCAACATCGTTTATGCATTTTTGGACATATGAAAACCCTTTAGAGGAGTATGCTAAGACGAAAGGTTCTTTTGAGCATTTGAAAATATAAGAATTTTGTTATGTAATGTTTGTTAATTTTGGTTGATGACCTTTACAATTATTGTGGAAATCTGAGCTTTGCCCTCAAATAAGACCACGATCATCCTACCGATTAGTACCCTGGAGATGGGAAAGTAGTTACTCATACCTGACCGAAGCTGTGTCGGGAGGATCTAGCGGGGCGCATGGAGATCACCCAGGTTATATAGCTTTTTGTAGCATGATCAAATTAAAGGGTTGTATAGGGTTTAGTTGTCTTTCTTTTGTGGATGTATTTATTTCAATTTGAAAGACTATACCTATACCTCATATTGTTAGCTTGACTTTTATTTTGATGGGTCCATGTACCACTTTTTGATGTGACATGGGGGGGAGTTAAAATTTTTGGGGCAGTGCTTTTGTACAGGTCTGCCGAGAATACTCCAGGGGTATGAGCTATGTTCGATAGGCCTCATAGCGTCGGTGTATTTTGATGTTTGAATATTTTGGATTTTTATTTTAAAAAAAACTATTCCGCTGCTTGTAAATATTTGTTGACTTTGTCGTTATGTTACGACTTAAATATTTATCTAAAAGTATTTTCTTTGTTTATTTCTTTGTTTTATTTCTTTGTTAAAAAAAAAGGTTTAATTGCACTTTTGGTCCCCCTATTATAGGTGAAAATTGAAAATAATCCCCTCATTTTGTTTGTCCTCAGTTTTAGTTCCCCAAACAGAATTTGAGGCCAAATCATGACGAGTTGTCATTTTTTTAATGACGTGTCAATAGAAAGTTGACGTGGCAGACGCTTACGTGGAATAAACTCATTATTATATTATTTCTGATTAAAAAATACAATTTATATTTTTAAAAATCATTTTTATAATTGTGACAATATTTTTAAAAATACAATCAAATTGTTAAAATTAAATTAAAAAAAAAAACACCTAAAATCATTCACTCATGAACAAATCAAAATCAAAACCCTAAAATCATTCTAAACCCTAAGATGTACAATCAAAATCCTAAAATCAACAACAACAACAATGGGGAAAGGTGGATCTCTAAGCAATGGAGTAATGAAAAAGATCAAAATGAAAGCCAAAACAGTTAAAGGAAATTGGAGCTGGAGGACCAAAATAATCGCTATGGTGAAAGGTGTAGTTGGAGAAGAAACTCGATTCCAATCGCTTGAAGATTGTCTCACCCAATCTTCCCCTCTAGCCGAGGCACATTCTCTATCTCTCTCTCTCTCTAAATCTCCATATTCTCTCTCTATAACTAACTAACCAATTTCATTGCAGATGGGTATACTGATAGGAAAATTCAGTCCCACTTTGGATCGCATCTTTCTCTTCGATTTGATTCCAACTCCTCACAATGATTCTGGTGAACCCGCTTCTTCCATCACTAACCCCTACAAAAAAACCGCTTCCAAATCCAAATCTCAATCCTCCAATTCTTTTTCTTTGTTCATTGATAAGGATTGGGTTTCCGAACACACTTGCCAAGTTCATTTTTCTCATCTTTGTTTGGTAGTAATGGATTTTTAATGTTGTTATTTCGATATGCTGATTTTGATTTTGTTATTGTTGATTGCAATTGTATTTTTCTCAATGTATCTAGAATGTTGGTCGGTGGTATTAAGGTTGTTGGTGTGTATGTTTAGGTCAGTGATCTCGCTGAATTTTTCAGGAAGATGAATTTAGCACGAGGCTGATGCAGAGATCGAGAGCGAGATTGCTGGAGAAATTGAAGGAGGAAACAGAGCTACCATTGTTGTTGTTGTTGTTGTTGATGGTGAAGAAGAAGAAAGAGTCGCATAGAGAAATAGAAAGAGAGAGAGAGATAGAATGATTTTAGGGTTTTGATTGTACATCTTAGGGTTTAGAATGATTTTAGAGTTTTGATTTTGATTTGTTCATGAGTGAATGATTTTAGGTGTTTTTTCTTTTAATTTAATTTTAACAATTTAATTGTATTTTTAAAAATATTGTCACAATTATAAAAATGATTTTTAAAAATATAAATTATATTTTTTAATCAGAAATAATATAATAATGAGTTTATTCCACGTAAGCGTCTGCCATGTCACCTTTTTTATTGACACGTCATTAAAAAATGACAACTCATCAATGATTTGGCCTCAAATTCTGTTTGAGGGACTAAAACTGGGGACAAACAAAATGGAGGGATTACTTTCAATTTTCACCTATAACACCCAAAAGTGCAATTAAACCAAAAAAAAAAAATACAATCGCGCTGTTAAAAATCGGGGTGTTACAATTAGCACACTTATAACACATATTTCAAACTCATATTATTTTTCTTTTGATCATCCTCAATAAGAATATAATTATATTTTAAAGTAAATTACCTTTTTACTTTAAAATATAGAAATCATGAAATGGTCCATTTAATTTTTTCATGTTTACAAATTTAACCCTATATGTTACTAGTAAGAAGAACACGCAAACAATCATAATAGGACCGTATCATTACACAAATATTCCATCAAGAAAATAGCACATTCAAAGCTCAAAATCACTCAAGGAAAATCAATAGATTTCACTATAAAATCAAATTGTCTAAGAGAAATTATCACCACACACGATTCATATTAATAACAACAACAAAATTATGATAAAATGCAATGCTATGCATGAGCTTAGACTCTACTTCACAATTGGTACCATTCTAACTCTGAAGTACTTGGTTAGGAGGCTTGATACTATGCCACCATCCCAGTGGACGGACAATTCAAATTGACACTGTCCTCATAGATCCCCTCAACTCAACCCGAGACACATATACGTGACAGTTGAGGTAAACGTGTGTTGCGTGGTAGCTCCCGACATTTTGAGTGCTACCTCCAAGTCATCTAGGAAATCCCCACCCGAATAACTTCAAGATTCAACAATCTTGCCTTAAGGCTTGACAACAATCTGCCACGATAAAGCTCATTCAGTTGTACTTCCCTGTAATCACTAGGCTTGTCAGGCCTTACCTATATGATGACAAAATAATCTTCACTTCACAATTTCTCAATATTTATTTTCTCCCCTCGTTGGCCTATGATACTCCATTAAGAACCGTCATCTCAAACAAAAATGGAAATCACAATTATTTCACCAACAATGGGTTTACTTCAATATTCTCATCACAAATTCACAACATCACTATCATTAATCATATATCATCACATAAACTCATCACAAATTTATAGCATCACTATCATCAAACATACATCATCACATAGGCTTGTCACAAATTTATAACATCGTTATTATTAATTATACATCATCATAATCACATAAAACGTATCAAAATAAATTCAATTTTTATTATTACATCACATAAACACGTCTACTCAAACATATACATAAAATTCATTCAATGTCTAATATTATAATAATATCAAATATCACACATTTAATAAAAGTAAATCAAATATCACAATAATATCCAATACCACACATTTAACGAAGTTAAATTAATCAACACCTTATAAATATTTCTATTCTATATTTTAACATTAATTAATTTCCATATTTCTCGTTCATTTCAAATTATATTATACTCATGAATTCAAACGCTCTCTCACCCCTTACCTTATTTTGACGCTTTCACACATGAATACGATTCCACGAGCAAACAACATTTGTTCATTGACTCTTTGTCCTTCAATCAATCTAACTCAACAGTGTATGGGTAAACGATAAAAATAAATTATGAGAAGATACTCTAAAAACTAAATTCGAAACTCGGTAAAGGAAAGTTACCATAAATCAGAAACCAAATCAGTGGATAATATAACCACTTTTCACACGGTCATTTTGGCGTGGTTTCACTCAAATCGAACTTACAGTGAAGGAGAACGGTGCAAAATAACGAATTCTACAAACGGCGAAGTCGGGTATTTTAGAGAAAAATTGAGGTTGTTAAAAATCTGAAAAATTATGTTTGATTGACGAGTTAAATGAATGAAATAACATACTCAAATTTGGATGAAAATGGAGAAAATTTTCTGGAACAGTTATCGATCACCTATGTCAAACGATAGGGTTATAGTTTTGTTTCCTCTTTGTTTTTCGGCTTCCCTTCCAACTCCCTTCCTTTTTCGGTTTGTTTTATTTTGTTAACAATTAAGGTTCATACATGAATCAAATCCATTGGTCTCCTTTTAAGTTTTACTAGTTTTATTTTATTTTTTAATTTTTAAAACACAATTTCATTAATAAAGCATTATTACTATTTCAAAACTACTAATTTATAAATAAAAATAATTAATCTTTTAAAATACATTAATAACTAAAAATCTCATATTTAAAATAATTCCTATAATAATATTTATTTTGTTCAAATACTCAAATTAAAATATTACCATCATTAGAGAATAGTCCAAATTATAAAATAAATAAATATAACATCAACACTTTATATTAATTACTAAATCTTAATAAATATATATAAAATCACAATATCATAACAAGTATATAAAAACAAAGTAAATCAAACACAATATCACTACTATCTCAAGATAACTATTTATAAAAAAATAACTAAAAATAGAAAATAGTTATAAATAATTGAAATATAACTACGTGCATACTTAACGTCAGTCAAGCGCATCTAAAAATATTTCATTAATTGGGTACACGTATATACACGTAAAATTGTATAAAATATTTTCTTTAAAATATATATATTACACTAAAATACTAATATTTTTTAAAAATATATCAAATAATAAAATATAATATTTATCATTTATATTGCTCTTGTAACCTATGATTTATAAAACTAGCACATCATAGAATTCACATATATAACAAAAACTAGTCAGAAAATTTATTATCATATATTCTAAAATAATTTTAATATTAAATTAATTATTTAAAATTGTACTTAACTAACAAAATAGTTTTATATAAATTTTAGGGTGTTACACATGAACCCCCTCGACTTGCACCCCCTAAATCCCCCAACTTCCACTCCATATTATTGATCAACACCTTAACCTAGAGGGCCTATGGCGCTGTTTTTAACCTTCAATGCCATTTACCTAATAGAGCTTTATTAAAAACTTTCAGATCTTGAACTCCTAATCCACTCATCTCTAAAGGAAAACACACCTTCTTTCAATTGACCCAATGAACCTTACTCACTTTCTTATTCTCACCTCAAAGAAATGATTTAAAAATATATTCATGTTGATAAATGATACCTAAAGGAGTAGGAGCCTTGAAAAAGGAAACAAAATAAATTGGTAATACAGACAAGACAACTTTGAGGTGTACTAAACGACCACCCAATGACAAAGTTCTAGACTTCCACCCTAACAACATATTTTAGATTTTCTCAATAATAGGCTTCCAATACACCCTATGTTGGGGATTATCACCAATAGGCAACGCTAAAGATTTAATAGGACATATCCCATCTCACAATTAAGCATCTTTGGCGCAGTTTAAAGCCAGGAACTGTTAACATTAACATCTGCCAATGTACTTCTATGAAAATTAACCTTAAGGTCATATTGAAGCACAAACCACAACAAGTTAGCCTTGATAGCTCTAATATTGTCCCAACACTTCTCTCCCATGATCAATGCATCGTCTGCAAATTAGAAAAGAAAGACACAAAACTTGTAACACCCAATTTTTAATAGTGAGAATGTAAATTTTAAATAAAATAAAAAACTAGTCTTAAATATCATAATCGTACTTTAATTTTAATCAGAGTAAAATATTTAAATGCAAATTTCTTTTCCAAAAATGACGATTACAATTTTTGTTGCATTATATAAAATAGTTTCCACACAAATAACTTACATACAACTGAACAATTCACATTGACCCAAAATAAATCACAATTATTTCAAAAACATGAATTTCATGGCAACAAAAACATTGAAATAAGGAAGGGAGAATAAATAAAACCCTTAATTAAAATCCTAAGTTGATCTTAAACTCTAATTGAGGATGACTGAATATTGAGGGTTCAGGGGGGAATCAAGCCTCACTACTTCAATTTGCCAATCTAAAACCATCGCTATGTCACGTCTTCGACGTAGTTGCAATTCTCGCACGGCTCAAAACTCTAAGAACCTCGGGCGTAACCCTGGTCCACAATAATAATAGAGGGCCACGATTTAAAAACAACATATATACGAAAATACAAAGCACATAAGCATACCATGACATGGCATCAATTGATAAATAAACATGCATATAAATGTTGTCATGTACCAAACATGACTCGTGTGACAAAACACCTCAATGCAATGCTTAAATGCTAGTGCACATGATTCTGGAATTTCCACACCCTCATATGAGGCGTAAATCATAAATGTACCGCATCTCACAAAGCAGTACTAATTACTGAGGTGCCATGTATCACAGATCACCATGATTTACCAAAGTATAGTCTATCACATACCTACACAACTCAAAAATCCATGTAAAGATAAGGTGGACCAATCAACTCATGGAACCACCCTATGGCACATCACGGTTACCACTAACATCGTGGCCCATCACAATCACCATTAACTATGAAATGCATGAGCAAATTCTGACTATTTCACATCAGTCATTATGTAAATGCATTTATTAAAAGACTCTTCTTTTAATACTCATTAGACACTAATATTTTGTATTACTTTGTCACAAAACATACTCAAAAATTATTCTCATCAATAAAGTTCATAACACATATGTTATCAGTTATAAATACATAATCATATCAAATACATAAACAATCGTGTGCGCATTTATTCACCACAAGCACAACGAACATGTATACAAACACACATTGTATTCAAGCATATATCATATCGTTAGAAAGTGCCCTTACCTAGATAGTGCTTTATTACACAATAAACTTACGCTACGCCAGCATAACCTATCTGACGATTCCAACAACACATCTTAATTTTCTTCTACCTTAAATCAATCAATTAACTTAATCAATACAAGTTTCTAAACCAACCCCAAATAAACCCTAGGTTCCACCATTATCCAAATCAATTAGGGTTTGACTTTTTTCTTAAGTTCTCTAACTTAAAGAAGACTTTGGTTTAAGTACTTTTGCGAAAGTGAAATTTAAAACATTTATGCTACACTTAGAAAATCTTTAAATTGTTTTTTTTTTAAACTTATTGAAGTTCAACTCAAATCTTTGTCTTTGACAACTTAAGACAATATTTTCTTAAAAAAATTGATCCAAGAAAAACGTACTCAATGCGTTTAAAATTTTGATTAAATCATCCATCAATATCATAAATTTCAACACTTTAATATTTGAAAAACTAGTAGAAGGTTTTTATCAATAAATCTTATAAAAAGCTCAAATACTAAGAGTTCCAATATTCTAAATACTCAAAATCATGATTCTTCCACTTTGACATTTTTTCAAACTTTAATCTTTATTAATTAGGTTTTGTATATAAACTTTCACATAAAAACCACATTTTTACATCAACACCAAATATTTTCCCAGTTCATAATTTTCTTTTAAGTCTCCAACTAAAACTTTCATTCATAATAAAATGACACATCAAAATTCAAAATTCTAATTGTTTTTCAAAATACCTAAATATTTTTTCAACCACGAATTTTAGCATAAAATTGTCATCCTTCTATAAAATTTAAAACTTCTTGATATACAAAATTTGAACCCTTATGTGTGTGTGTGCATATATATATATATATATATATATAATTATTTTATATGAACTATTCTCAAAGTCATGAAGTTTGAAACTTTGTTTCTCAAAGGTAAATCTCTTCATAAAAATTGAAAATTTAATAACAATAACTAAAACTTTTTATTTCGATCTATAAATGTGGAAACCTTGATTTCACAAAAACTCCAAGGATGAAACCTTTAACACCTTAATAACAAAGTAAACTTAAATCAACCTTTAAACGAAATTATGAACTCACTTTCTATATATATACCACGTTGCAAAAAATCCATTTTACTCATCAAAGTCCTTCAAAAAAAAATTCAAATCCAAATCTAGTTTAAAACACCTTAAATAATCAAGCACAACAACTCATATGGTTTTAAACTTTAAACAACTCCAAAATTTTAATTTATATCACCATTAAAAATCACAAGAGAACTGTTTCCTAACTTATTTAGAGTTCATAAAATTTCTACCACACAAAAAGTTTTGAATTAAAATAACCCACAACAATTCATTTACTCCTTTATTTCAAAATTTATTCCAAAAGAATTTGCCACGACTTTTTTATTTCTACATATCTCTTTTCCTTTAAAAATTCAACCCAACAAACATTAAATATTCAGAGTTCTCTCCACCTCTAACTAAGTGTCAATAATCTCGATTCATTTTCGAGACTCAAGGAGCTAACTACATAAACATAGGGAATTATAATATTTACATCAAGGTTACATTACTCGTGAAAACTAATCAATTTCTTTTTAATCAATCACTCACTTACTTAAAATCTTCATTTCACAACTTTTAGTTTTTTTTTTAAATATATCACTTTGGTCCTCAAACACATTAACATCTAGTTGTTATTTTAATTAACAAAACATAACTAAACACACTTGCAAAAGTCTTCTTAACTTTACTAACTTAAACCCTATAGTAAAATTTCTATTGTTAGTTCAAACTCATTTATTTAAAAACAACAAGTTACGTTACTCAAATACATACAAAAATCAAATTTTCACATTATGACACACCACTTTTAGTCTTACTAAATTTTTTGGGGGATTGGTTTCATTTTTTGTTATTCAAGTTATTAACTCCTCTAATTTCAATATTAGCAAAGCACCAAATAAAAATAAAAAAACACACTTTTCTTTTACTCTCTTACTTAGGATTTTTTATTTTTGAAAGAAAAAGAGTTCAAATTTTTTCTTTTGACTTCCTAAATATTAATAACAACCATGGTAGTGATAAACAAGCAAGATTAAAGCTCAAAGCATTACAAAAAATCATTTTCCCCTATATATGCATATTTACATGTTTGGGAGAAAAGAGAGACGAAATGGGTACGACAACTAGTGATCCTTAGCTCTTTTCAACGCTCTCAAGTAGTGAATCAACTTTGTAGTTGGAGGTTTTGTGATTGGAGATATCTAATTTGCTTGAAAATGAAGGAGAAGGTTTTGGTTTGGTGAGAAATGAGAGAAGATCTTTTTGAGGAATTAAAGAAAGTGATAGTAAGATGATGATGACGCCCATGAATTGCTTTTATAGAGAGGGGAATTTTTTTTCTTCTCCTTTCCTTAATTAATCTACTATCTCAATTGTAAGTTAATATCTAAAACTTTCTAACCACAAAAATTAATCCCATAAATTTAATCCTTAAATCTCACAATATCCTCTATGACACTTAGTCATAATCACATCATTTCACTCACTTCTAGATCTACTTTAATAAAAATATATACTTCTGTCGCAGTCCAATTGATAAATAAATTTAACAGTAATGTGTGACGTCTTAAAATATTTATCGATAAGAATCTTCTATAATTTGATTAAATTATTCTCCTACGAACACTTTTAACTGTGTATTTGAAAATATTTTTAAAATATTTTACTAACCTGCCACTTCTCATCTAATCCTTCTTAAACAAGTGATTCTAGTTAGGAACCAAAAAGAGATAGTGAAATTGCTCATATCGGTCCTTACAAAGTCTTACTACATAATAAGGAAATATCTAGATAGTTTCATTAACCACTCAATAAAATATTAATATCCTAAAAAAATATCTAGAAATTTTGTGACTTTAAGTCACATCATCACATTCAGTCTCCGAGTTCCTTCTTAAACAAGTACAATTTTGCTTACGGATAAATTTATCAATAACTTAAAATTTTTATAATAAATCTACAAATTAAAACGTTACAAAATTTTGCAAATAAATTTTTATCCGACAAAATTTTTGTTCCTTAACTTAGAAAAATATAACGAGATCAAATTCTCATTATAGTCAGTATATAAGGCACTCGGTTAAATTTTTGTGTCAAACGGAGTTCGTCAAAATTTAAACAACGGGTATATCTTGCCTGTTTTTCACAGTAGGAAATTATTTTTGAAATTTCAACAATGCCAAGAATGAATATAAGAGATCACCTTTTCTTAATCCCCTCCACATAACAAACTCTTATGTAGAACTCCCATTCATTGGCATAGAAATTGACGTTGAACCAATACATCCCAAAATCCATTTACACCATTTCTATGGAAAACACATATTTTCAATAAGATTTTATTTGCAAGTCAAACACTTAAAACAATTTTACAAACAAACAATGAAAATGGTAAATAGACAAAATAATAAACAACATAAGGCATAATTAGACAGTAAATCCTAATTCTTGTTATTAATAAATTATGGGTATTACAAAAGTCATTCGAGCCCATCTCAAAACCTTTGAAACGATTGGCTTCCACAAAAGCACTAAATAGCGCATTCAGACCCTTAACAACTATTAGCAACAAGAACGAATATAAGAGATCACCTTGTTTGAATCCCCTCCACATAACCAACTCTTATGTAGGAGTCCCATTCATTAGCATAGAAATTGACGCTGAACCAACACATTCCAAAATCCATTTACACCATTTCTATGGAAAACACATATTTGCCATCACAAGATCAAGGTAATCCCACTCAATTGGGTCATACGCTTTCTCGAAATCCACTTTGAACAAAATTAACTTTTTTTTTTCTTTTTTTTTTTTTTTGCCTCATCGATCACTTCTTTTCAATTAAGATTACATCCAAAATGTGTTTCCCTTTAACAAGCACTGATTGAGATTCAACCATTATGAAACAAATCACCATACTTAGTCTATTTGCCAACACATTTGACAAAAATTTATACATACAACCCACCTAAATCGTCTGCCTCTTATCCAAGTATCTTATGGTCATGTTGTCTCTGATCCAAGTATCCTTTAATCATGTTGCTTTTGATCATAATCTACTTGTGGTTATGCTGCCTCTAATCCAAGTATACTTTGATCATGCTGCCTTTGATCAGAATCTTCCTCTAGTTATACTTCATCTAATCCAAGTATCATCTGATCATGTTGCCTCTAATAACAATATGTCTCTGGTCATGTTGCATCTGATCCATGTATCCTCTGATCATATTGCCTCTGATCAGACTTCGCCTTTGATCATATTGGCTCTGATCCAAGTATTCTCAGGCCATGCTGCCTTTGATCCAAGTATCCTCTTATCATGTTGCCTTTGATTAGAATCTCCCTCTGGCCATGTTGCCTCTAATCCAAGCATCCCATGATCAGGTTGCCTCTACCCGAGTCTGCCTCTGGTCCAAGCTTCCTAATTTGAACGTGGAATTTAAAAGGCAGATTCCCATTTAAGCGTACAACTAGCTAAGATTTGTAAGGATTGATTTAAATTAATGTATCTTATGATTGTAATTCATTGATGAGTTTATGAAATAGTTGTATCAATTGTATGGATGAAAGGCACATTGCATACATAACACTACAAATGCATTGCATTCGTCAATTCATAACATACATGGTCCAAGTACGCGGTGGGACATTTGAGAATTGTTTCAGACATGGAACAATGGATAAATGAAGAACAATCAGGACATTGATTGAGTCATGACCTGACCAGCTTTACCAAGAGGTCTCAATTATCTTGGTGACCCATGTCAAGATAATTGGGAAACTTTTTTGTACTCTAAAGAAAAGAAAGAGAACGTGCATTTTTTGCACAGTATAAGGGGGAAAAAGAATGTTATTTAACATATTTTACAGAAAAGTTAGAGTTAAAGTTTTTAGCATAAAAGCCATATTATTTCATGAATTTTGATGCATTAAGAAAAAGTGTTTTTAAACTACCCCTCCCTTTTTAGAACTCATTGAGATTATTATTTAACCCTGTATTTTCTTATGTATTATAGCAGATAAGAGAGACTTATGGCTGGACTCCAATATCAGAGTATGACTTTGTGGTTTAGATCTTATTTTGGATTAAAATGATATGTAATTCTGATGTATCAGAGGATATTACCTTATACCTATTTGCTAAAGTGGTTCTTTTAACATACTTGGTACATCTAAAAGTGATATAAACTATATTTTATATAGTTACAAGTTATTTAAGTGATGATACTTACGATGTTTTAACTGATTACCTTTGATTTAATTAAAATGTATGAATTTATTACCATATTCTAGACACATGGTAAGGGTTTTACAACATTTACACCGATTTAAAAAAACTGGAATATTCTTTTTAATTAATTAGTTAAAACAACTATCTTAAGACATTAAATTTTAAAATTAATGAAGTTAAGTAATTTAAAAAATAATTTTGTTAACTAATAGAATTAAAATAAATATTATGCTTAATTGCAGTTTTGATCTCCCTATTTTAGTTGAATCGCGAAAATTGTCCTCCCATTTTATTTCTTTCCAATTTTGGTACTCCAAACAAAATTTTAATCTAAAATTTGATGAAGTGTCATTTTTTAAGCCACATCGCATAATTTATGATAATAGATCTCGGATACAATTGTTGCACCAGGTGATCTTGAAGCATGGTGTGACTTAAATAAGCGCAAAAAAATAACATTTCATTAAATTTTGGACCAAAATTCTGTTTGGAAGACCAAAACTAAGAAAAAATAAAATGAAAGATTATTTTCGTGATTCAGCTAAAATAGAATGATTGCAATTAAGCCTAAAAATAATAATTAGGTTTGATTCAATTTAAAAAATAACATCAAAGAAATTCTTATAAATCAAATATATCTTATATTTTCTCTATTTCTCTTATATCAAACAATACATCAAATTTTTAATATTTCTATCATTTTTTTCTCTTTTTATATTCTCTCGTATCTATTTTTCTGTAAGCACTTTCTCTCAAGAATCAGACACACCATAAGAGAATTTATAATTCAACTGAATGAAAATATCAATCCCATACGTGTCAGGCTTGGACTGGTTCTGGGCACGATCTGAATGGCCAAAGTGGAGGAACAGGATTTCGTATAAACCTCCTTTAAATAGGACTTCACAAATCCTCCATCATCATTCTTCGTCATGTCTCTAAATTTTTTGCATCTAGACTCATTTTCACTAGATGTTTGAGTTTTAGGGAGGTTTCATCGATCCAGTTACTTTTCGAGAATATCTGTGTTGCCGATATTTCTTTAGCGTTTCATTTTTCTTCCAAAAGGATATAAAGGTAATTCCAAATTATTTTCTTTGCTTAAACTTATGATATTCGGAGTATTCCCAAATTAGTTCATTTTATTCCAAATATTTTGAAATACCCAACTAGGATTTCGTTTTAAAATTAGTATTTTTATGTTGTTATTAGGACTTTTTATTGGAAGTAACTAATGAACCACTAAGTTCTATATTCTCGTAATGCGTAGCTATTAAACTTTAATTTATGTAGTTTTATCAAATTTTATATGGAAGGTCTGGATAACTTTGTCTGTTTTTATTTTGATGAATTTAAGTATTAAAATTAAACATTTTTAGTGAATTATATCAAAAAAACTTCCCAAGTTTTTGAGATGATTAGGATTAGGTTGTGTAAAATATAAAGGTTATGTAATTTTATTGTATTTGGTATCAAACTTCTTGTTCAGTCTGTCAACTATGTTTTTATTCTATGAATTGAGGTATAAAAATTATGTATTTTTTAGTAAAATATTTTTAATTTTCTTGTGCATAAAATGTTGTTGAAATCGCAAACAATTGTTTTTGCATATTTTAAATACAACTGACAATTTTAACATTTGCGATTTTAAAACAACACCGCATATTATTATTTAATTCATTTGTTAGCTGAGTTACGATAAGAATATATTTTTATTAAAATAGATTAGAAAGTGAGTGATGACATATAAACTAAGTTAGATATTTTAATAACTTAATTTTTTTTTTTTAAGAATAGTAAGATTTGTATGGCCCTAAAATAGGCCACATCTCCATAAATAATTATTAGGCTATGATTACTTCCTTTCTTCCCTTTTACGTCTACACTTAAAGAAAACATTTTGCTAAGTTAGAGAAGAAACTATTATCCTTTTTTCTTTTCCTTTCATATAAGTTTGAGTAATTTCTCATAACCATTTTCACTTAATCAAAGTAGGAGCAGCAAACTTGATTAGTTGGAGAACAACTTATTTTGGCAACCAATATTTTCCTTAATTAGTTAGTGTGGGTTAAGCTATGTATACTTGTTCTTGTTGTTATTTTTTTTTTTAAGTTGATTTTGTCATCGAAGCCATGATTTTTGTTAGAGCTGTCCAAAAAGCTCTAAATTCCAAGAAGTTTATAGATCTTTTAATATTTTGTTAATTTTGAAATTTATTTTTTTAAAACAATTTTGAAATTTATTTTTCTTAAAAAAATATGGAAAAATGTTAAAAATTATTTTTTTCTCATAAAAATTTTAAATCATCTTTTTATCAAAATAATTTGTGAGAAAAATAAAATAAAACGATTCTCAACATAAATAGAATGTTTTTTTTTCAAATTAAAAAATTTGTAAATCATTTTTTATCGAAAAAAAATCAAAACTTTTTTATTGGAAAATTTTATGAAAAAAAAGTATATCTCAAGAAAAAAATTGTCAAATTTAAAAATTAAAATGGAATGTTTTTTTGAAAAAGTGGGTCTATAGAACCACTTAAGTCCACAAAATATTAGGGACTTTTTAGTGTTGGAGCCTTTTTAACTATGAAATTTTTTGCCCCCTCCAACATGTGGTTTGGGGCCAATAATTAGTGTGTTTGTCAAATTGACAACTCTAATTTTTTTTTTGTGTGGGTGCGGTGGAGGATTTCACTTTTTTTCTCAGAACTAAAGATAGTTCTATTTTCTAAAAGAAAATTTTAATTTTAAATATTTTTAAATTATTTTCTAAAAACAAATATGTTTGAAAGTTGTAGTTATTTTCTTAATGTTGTACAAAAAATAATGAATTTGTACTGGAATGATGTTTGCTTCATAGATTTTTTTAGATATATGACTTATGATAATAGATCTAAAAGAAAATTTAAATTTGGAACACATTGGAATTTTATTCAAAAATAATAATAACTTAGTAAAATTGAAGTTGGGATTTGAAAAAATTTAAAAGTATTTATTTTGTGAGTGTGTGCGTAACAGTAAATCAGGTTGTCTTCTTGTGGTCTATCCTAAAGTAGTGAGAAAATCCTTTCAAGAAATATAAAAATACATCTTTTAGTTGTATCTTAGATCTTTCGATAAATTGTGCAACCAATACAATTAGTGTTTTGTTGTAATCAACTTATGTTGTATTTTGAAAACAATTTATGAATATATTGACTCTTATGAATACATGACTATTTGTGTCTTCCAGCATTAGGTATGTGTTTAAAAAGTTTTAGATTTTCTAGAAACTCTATTATGAATAGATTTGAGACGTTTGACCAGTGATCTCTGAAAATTGGAGCATTACAATACACCAAAGGGTTTAAAGATTGTGGAATTGAAGAACCATTTTAGGGTTCTTTTCAAAATCATTTTGAGTCAATTAAGCCCAATGATGGTTCATTTAACATTGTGAGTTTTGACCAAAAATTCATAATATGACAATTCATTATTAAGATGCATGTTAGCATCCCCTTCATCATCTTCAAATATCTAAAAAGCTTCATCTTACTTTCAAGAAATAGAGAAAAGGAGAACATTCTCTATAAAAGATTTACTTCTATTGTTATGAAGTTTTTTGACACCGTCAAGTTCTTAAAAGAAAAAGACAACATTACAACAAGATTTATGTTTCTCACAATGACTACTCCCATTTTTTACAACAAGAAGAGGGGGGAAATGGACTTTCTTTCTATAGAAGTTGTTGTCAAAGTTGTGGAAAAACAAGATGCTCTCTAAAAGCAATAAAGGAAAAAATAAAATGACCACTACCAAAGCTTGTGTTAAGGAGAGTTTTCACACTTAAAAAGAATACATTAAAACAAATTGTTCTCACCAATATTTTGTGATCATCAAAACAAGATTTAAGGGTCATTATTCTTCAAATCATCTTGATTCTAACAATCTCCCCCTTTTTGATGATTACAAACACCTATATTTATGAATAAATTTTCTTTTTAAATATAAAGGTAAACACAAACAATGCAATTATCTCCCCTAGTAAAAATAAGAAAGTGTTTAACAACATGTTGACATTAGTATTATTTAGTGTGTAATCTTAAAAGATTAAAAGGTTAAACACAAGCTTTTCAAAAACCAAAATTATTCTCAGGGCTTTTCCTCCTTTATTATTAGACAAAATGAAAGCACAATAAAAACATATCAAGTAAAATAAAATGCAAAAGAATCCAATATTTGCATTAAAAACTCAAAGTACAAAGTTTTACATAAAAAATCATAAATTACATACAACAAAGAAAACAATAGTAAGGGTTTTGATTGGTCAAGCATCCTAGGATAATGCCTAGGGTGTTTTGGATCTAGTCTTGATTCTTGGTTTTTTATTCCATGAAAGCCTCACTTTTGGCTGATCCTTGCAAAGTCTTTCTTCTTCACAAATTGAGAAGGGTCAAAAAGGAGCAAAGGGATCAGCTAGAGGGATATCATATTCAATAAAGGAGCCAGAGCTTGAAACGACTTCCATTGTTGAGACTTCTACGATTTGTATCTCAACATCAAGAATAAAGATTGGAAACTGCAATGGTGTTTGTGAAGAAACCACTAAAATTTCCAGATGACCAGGTTTCAGAATAAGAGGTAATGACACTAGTTGTTCCTTCTATTGTGGTTGTTAGAGTCCTCATGGTTTGAGTTTCTTATCCCTTTTTAAAGTGCATAACCGAAAGGTAAAGGATCTATGCAGTATGCTGAACGGCAATAGTTTTCAAATGTACCAATTGTTTTCCACACTCTATATTTTCCCTTATCTAGTTGGCTATAAAGGAGAGACAACTGTCTCACTGAGTAGAGACATCTCTAGGATCTATACTACTTGAGTTTTTGTTCCTAATTTTTTGTTAACCCTAACTGCAAATGAAGAGATAAAATTATTCAAGTTTGGAAAGCCATAGGATAGAGAGGAAATTAAGGGTGTGAGGTCATATGGAATGATAGTGTCTCGTTCAGTGATATGATTTGGTTGGGCATTTGCAAGTGAGTCTTCTGAACATGGTTCGTAGACCAAGTCTGGATCACTTGAGTTGTAACCTCATATGCAATGTGAAGAAGATCCAAAAATGTGACACCCTAAACCAAAATACTTTAATAGTAACATTTTGAAAATACTTTTCAAAGACAACTTTGCAGCGAAGAGAAACTTACTTAAAAAAGAGGGTAAAACTTCTTTCAATTTTTTTAAAAAAAAATCAAAATAATAATTTAGGGTATCACATTCACACAAATACATATTGCAACTCAAATTAATATTAGACTCAATTATTATAACAATAAAATAAAGTAAATTATATTAGACTCAATTATTACTAAGTACGATTAGCACCATGCATAGTGAACTTGGATTAATTGATAAGAAATACGACTCTCTTGTTTATCTCATATTATAATATACTCATGATTTTAAACGCCTTCTCAATCCTAGTCCACAAGAAAAAATCATTTATTTGGTAACACCCACGTCTTCCAATTGGTGAAACTCAACGATTTATGGTTAAAGGTCAAAAATAATATATGAGAAGACATTTTAAAAATGTAAATTTCAAAATTGGGTCAAAGAAACTTAACTAAAATTAGAAAACTAATCAATGGATAATTTAGCCACCCTTCACATAGTCGTTATGAAGTTGGTTTCACTCAAATCAGACTTATGATGAAGAAGAATGGCGAAAATAGTGGATTTCATAAATTGGGATGTAAGATATTTTATAGAGAAAATGAGAGAAATGTTATACTAAAACTTGGGTAAAATTAGATAAAGGTTTCTAGACAGTCGAACACCAGAATTGAGTTTTTTTCACTTTTTCTTCTCAATCGCAACTACTCTCTTATATTGTGTGCTTCTATAGGTCAAGCAAAATATTATCATTCTATTCTCTATTTTTTTATTAAAACCAACTCAATAATTATGTTAACTTATTTTATTACATCCTTAACCATAAATATATTTCTAAACCATCATTATTATTTCAACATCAATACTTTACAAAATAAAGAAAATTCAAGTAATAAACTTTTAAAAAAAATATAGATTTAGTTGTAATTTTAGTCTCTCTATTGTTATCAATTTATGGAATTGGTTTTCTTATTTTAAAATTTGAGAGTTATGGTTCCTTCTATAGATTTTTGAACTATAAAAATGAAAAATTGATATACTTTTAATAATGTCACATACAATTATATAATATAGAACCAACTAGAGACATTAATTATTCATGTCATTAATTAAATTAAATATATGAAAAAATTTTGAATTTGAAATTTAAGTTTTTACTGTGCTTTATTCAAATTTCATAGGTGTTAATCATTCTATATCGTCGTATCATATGTAACTTATTTAAAGCATCTCACCTCTTCATTTTTTATTTAAAAAATAAGGAAGAATGATGTAGATTTGAGTGCTTCCAGATGAGATTGAAGATCTAACTAAGTGATTTCTTGAGATAAAATGGTAAAATAAAAGGGAAAAGAAACAAACAAACATGAATTAGATGGAGAAGATGAAGAAGGCGTCACAATTAAGGATGATTGATAAGCCAATGTGGAATCGCCACAATGGTAAAGAAATCTATTGATAAGATTCAAGTTCTAATCCAATAACTCAAAGAGGAGACATATCTCACTAATTGTAATTCATTTCAAAGTTATCTGAAATGAGACTCTTACAAAGTATTTAAGAAGAATTTTCCTTATTCCTAAAATGGGCCATAGGCCAAATCTCTAGACCCATATTGAGTTTACCCCACTTAACAAAAATTATTACAATTCAAATTAAATACAAATAAAACTAAAAACTATTATAAAGTCTTAACTTGAAATATTCTTTGTTTTTCCTCATAATAAGCTCTTTTTAGGTCCTCATCATTCTCTCCTTCATAGAAGAAATTCAACCTCAAATTTAGCTCAATCATAACCTACAAGAAGAAAAAAACACAAGTCAAAGACATGAAGAACAATGTTAACGCTACCACCGGGGGCAAATGGAAATTGTGAAAAACCACTAAATGTGTCAAGTAGTTGAAGCACAATTCCACTTTTTGCATTCAAAAATTCAACATATTCATTTCCAATATAAGGAGTTTTCAAGATAGGGATAAAATAATACCTCTTGAAATTGACATTAATTACCAATGTTACCTTCCTTGAATTGGAATTGGAGACGAACAAGAAGTTACTTTGTATTTCCAAAGGCTTAAGCGCAAGTTGAGCATGGACATTCATTTTATCATAAACAAATGAATGTTATTTTTGAAACAAGACAAGTCTCTTAAACAACTTAGGAGTACCATATGGAAATTTAAAACATTTGTCAATAAAAGAAAGAGTAACGAGAGATGTAGTAGTCCAACTATCGACTAATTCCACATGCAAACATTTACCCTTCATAGAAAATCTCAAGATACTAACTTTATTCTTAACACAAAAGTAAGTATTTAAGTTAGCAAACCAATGTTTCTTAAGAATCTCAACATATTTTTCAAAATTTTTGTCATGAACCAGAGTTACTTTAGAAAGCACAACAACACAGTTATCAAGAAAATCATTTAAGTCTTGACTCATAATTCTCAAATCAAGTTTAGAAGAATAACATGGATTAAACACTTGATGCATCATGGTTTCAACTTTCAAATGAGGCTTATGAAAATAACACAAGTTAGGCATTTCAACATGAATATTTGAAAACCTATCAAGCATAGGAGGAAGAAACTTTTCAAACCATTTAAGAGAAACATGAATTAAAGTAGTAGCAGAAGAATTAAAGTTGCTAGGATTCAAATCAATATTTTTCTTGCAAGGATCATTTTGAGAAACATTTGACCAATCACCTTTAACTTCAATGGATTGTGGGTATTCCTCTTTTAGAGACCTATTTTCAAGCATTTGAACATAAGAATCAACAAAGTTAAGAAAATAGTTAGACTCAATTTCTTGCTCTTTGTCTCTCAAATTTTGTTCCACTTCAGCTTTTTTTTCTTTAATTTTCATTTTCTCTCTCAAGGCTAACTTATATTTTTTCCTCTTTCTCTTTATTTTCTTTGATTTTCTCTTTTTCTCTCAAGACTAGTTTCTCTACTTTTCTTGCCTCTTTTGTATATCCATTTGCATAAAGATATTTCTCATACTCCGGATCCAATACAAAATCTCGAATATATTTTTTATATGATATAATTTCCTTTCTTTCTTGTTCTTCCTTTTTATATTCTTTATGTCTTTTTTCTTTTGTATACCTCATATCATCTCTCTCAAAATCTTTTTTCCTCATTTCTTGTTTCATATCTCTCTTTTCATATCTTATTTTATCCTCACCATAATCTCTACATCTTCTTTCTTTTTCTCTATTTCTCCTTTCATACCTCATTTCCTCCTCGTCATAATTTTCACATCTTCTTTCTTTTTCTTTAAATTTCCTCTCAAACTTCATCTCCTTCTCATCATAACATCTATATCTTCTTTCTTTCTCAATTTCAAACCTATCTTTGTTTTGAGAAGATCTTCCATGATGAGATCTCCTATTTCTTTTATTCACAAACTCGTCTCTCAAGGCATTCATTTGAGTATTTAATATTTTTGTAAAGTGACCCATAAGATAAATGATTCTAGGAGAAAGGAGATTTGGTTCACTTTCACTCATGATTTTAAAACAACAAATCAACGAGTATCACAATAATCAAGCAAATAATAAGACAAGAAAATAAATATAAGGCTCTCAACACTCACTAAGTGTTTACACTCAATAAATATATCACTATTGTATATCACTCAATGATGGCTTTTTTTTTAAATGATATGCACTCTTGCCTTTTTTTCACTCAAACTCCTCTTTCAAGTTCCTAAAACGAATCCAAATAAAAATCCAAATCAAAGAACCAAAACACAATGCAATAAGTCCACAAAAACTATCAACACAAGAGTTTCAAGAAGGAAAACTCTAAGACAAAACTAAGAGAATTTAAAATGACAAACAAGATAAAAAAAAACTAGGTAAATGAAGACACGCTCAATTCGATTATAAAAAAAAACAAAAAATAAATATTAGACTTAAATGGCTAAGTGATCCAAGTATGTGGGAGGTAAGATACTAAAATCAAAATTGCAATACCTAAAAGAGGTAAGAGGAATGCAACATATATTTGATATTTTATTTAGAACAACTACGAATTTTTTTTATTTTTATTTTTTTGTAAAATGTCTTTTTTCAAAAGTGTTTTTATGAAGAATCACTTTAGGCTTTTGAATTTCCAAAATCGAACTTGTTTGGAAGAAATAAAATCAAAAACAAATTTTGAAGTAAAATTTTGGATCAAACAATTGCAAGTGAAGAAGATTAATGCATTTTTTTTTCTGCGAATTTTTTTCCAGCAACTTCAAAATTCGAATTTCACACAAAATGAAGCAAAAAAATCATCAAACTAAACCATCCACGCATATTATAACACTTATAATCAACTAACAACTCAATATTACACAAAAATAGAGATCAAATTTCAAGAAATTATTCTAAAAATTCAAAATTTCAAAGAACTTCAAGAGCATCAAAATCTTAAAAACAAAAATTAAAAACAAATGTTACCACTTGGTGACAAGCTCTAAGTACCAAATGATGTGGATTTGAGTGCTTCCACATGAGATTGAATATCTAACTAAGTGATTTCTTGTTTTTCCTCATAATTAGCTCTTTTTAGGTCCTCATCAAAGAGAAACCAAAATTATCGACTTGGGGGATCAATTTCGTAAATTAATAAAAATAAAAGGACTAAAATTGTAATTAAGTCATATATATATATATATATATATATATATATATATATATATATATATATATATATATTGATAATAACCGAAACCCTCATACTCATAATTATAACCACAATTATTAAAAAAAATTAAATACTTACATTAAAATACTACCATAATTAGAGAATAGTCAATAAATAAATATAACCTCAATAATTTACATTCATTACTAAATCTCAATGAATGTGTATAAAATCACCATGTCATAGAAAATATATAAAAATAAAGAAAATCAATCACGATATTATTTATATCTCAAGATAATTATTTAATTAAATATAATTATGTTTCCATTTAACGTTATTTAAATTCAAAAAAAATATCACATTAATTACTAAACGTACATATATACTTAAAATCACCTAAAATCTTATTCTTAAAAAAATTTCCAGTTAAGTGCTATTATTTTTTTAAAAATAAATAAATAATGAAATATATATTTTTACTTTAGTTTACTCATTAAATTAAATATTTATACAATTAAAAAACTATAGAAAACCTATATATAGAAAAAGTTAATCATAAAACTAATGACATATTCTATAACACTTTTAATACAAAATTAATTTTTTTAAATTTTATTTAATTAATAAAATAATTTATTATAAAATTTGAAATATTACACTAAACATAGGTGAGTGGGGTGGTAGGTGGGAGTGAAGTTTGATTTACTGTGTGTTTGGTTAAGGTGGCAATGTTTCATCTGAGGTTAACTCTTGGGGGGTTGGGAATTCAGAGTTTAGGGGTAAGGATTTACAACATAGCTAGAAATTTCTAGTTCTTCTTGTAGTGTATTAAGAAAAGAATCATTTGAGGTGTCACATGAGTCTGATTTGGATTTAGATGAGATAATGATGGTGTTCTCCTTGGGTTGGTCACAGGTGGGGATGGTCTTTGTGTTTCAGGGTTTTGTTCAGAGTTAGGTTCAAAGATGGATGAGGGTTGAATTTCAGGTTCATTAGAATATGTTTTAGGTTGGAATTGATATTATGTATTTGTATTTGTATAGGGTAACGTTGATCTAATTTAGTAGTAGATGAATTTATATATACACTAATGTTAATATTTACAGAGGCATAAATGTTAATACAATTTATTATTTAGAATCATGACCAAATTCAGTTTCTATAAAGGTAACAAATGGGATAGATGTTGACTACGAATTTGTGGTGTTTTTATTATTTTATGGGGTTTGTTAGAATAATAGTTAAATAAAATAAATATGCACCAACAAAAAGGATAGTTGAAAAAAAGTCTTTTGTCTTTGTTTTAATTGTTATGTAATTATTTTCTAATATAGACTAGATGGGACTATTATTAATAAAGTTAATGTAGACACGAGCATTAATGGTTGTTTATTGTGGCTTTTCTTTTCTACTACCAATCAAAACATGACTCCTATATATGTGTCTCGCATATGTAATAAAGACACATTGAATTAAATAAATAAATAAATATATATATATATATATATATATATTTCTTTGAGAATTGTGAGGAAACTTTTTTTTTATATGAGTTCTTCAATTATAATTTGTATAAAATCTTATCAATGGCTTCTTTACCGTCGTGACGATCACTCATGGTTAAACAATCATTTTGATTGGGGTGCCTTTATTTTACCATCTTTCTCCTCAAATCTAATTTTTGTTCATTTATTTTAATTTTTTCATATTTTTATCAATGGCTTCCTTACTATTGTGATAATTACTTATGGCTAATAAATCATTTTGATTGTGGTGTCTTTCTTTTACCATATTTATCCCCAAATCCAATTTTTGTTCATTTATTTTAATTTTTCGATATTTTGATCAACTCATACTTTGGGTCTGACATCATTTGGTAATTAGAGCTTAAGTTCGTGTAAGTTGTTATTTTAAAAAAAAAAAAATTGCTCATTATTTTTAGACATTATATGCTTGAATATTTTTTAAAAAAATTTCCTTTTTGCTAGATGTCTTATGAATAAAAAGAGATGCACTTTGGCTATTGATGGATACTAGTAGATCAACATGGCTAGTACAATCATGGTTGAGAAATTGGGACTTCCTATTCTAAACCATCTACAACCATACTCACTTAAAAGTTTTGAAGATCCAGATTTTAAAGATATGAGTGAAGTGATGGTGACCAAACAAGTACGTGTATTGTTCATAATTGGAAAATATGAAGATGAAGTGTTATGTGATGCGATCTCAACAAAAAGGAAGCACTTTCTATTGGGACTTCCATGGAAGTGTGAACGCTAAATGTAAGATCCTAAATTTTCTAAATTTTAATTTATGCGATTTTAGGGATTTTGTGTTAAATTGCATAGGCATTTAACCCAATTAAATTTAATTTTGAGAATTAAATATCAAAAATATATTTTATTAGAGTTAATAATATGTTTGATATTTATATATATTTTAATATATATTCTGAGATCCGATTAAGATTATTTGCTGAAGAATAATTTAATTGTATTACGAAGAATTTAATACCGGACAGACTTTTTAAAAAAAATGAGTTGCGACGAGAGTAAATATGTTTATTAAAATAGGACAAGAAGTGAGGGAAGTGATGGGGGAAATGAAGATTTTCTAAAATATCTATACTTTTTAGATATTTATTTGGTTGTTGGATTAGTTTAATTATAATATATTAATATATATCTATATATCTATCTATATACATCTATCTATATATATATATCTATATATATAAAATGTTTGGCAGACAAGTGCCAAACAACTTTTTCTTTTTGCGTTTTGCTTTTCAGATAGAAAATATTCGTGTTCTGCTTTTTAAATTATTATTTTTTTATTTTTTTTAAGTCTGGAATTAATTTTGGGTCAAGCCCGTTAATGATACAAGTCTCTTTTTTTTTTTTTTATGGGCCGAGAGTATTGGGCCATTACATTTATTTTATGGGTAACAAGACGCCAAAACCAAATTTCTTACCCTTTCAAACAAAACCTAAGTTATGTTAATCCCATAACAAGCCAAAAACTATTTAGGGAAGGCAGATCAGAATTCACCCAAGCCTTACATGAATAACTCAATAGGATAGAACATTCCTCTACCTTCACACCGATGGTAGCTAAAGATACCTTTGACAAAACGGTTACAATTTTAGACCAAGTTTCTGAAACCGAACAAGAACCACAAAACCTGTGCAAACTTCAATGGCAAAAGGGTCTAACTTTAGCCATGGTCACAGCACTAGACTTAGGTATTGAAAATAGACCTAATGTCCTCTCTCAATCAAAATTCAATGCCAATACTGTCTACGAATGGAACATAGATGGTATGTCCGAATAAAACATCTTAGGTCTCCTCCAACAAATGACAATGGCATCAAATGCTTATAAAACCCAAGCCAACACACCCGACAAAGCCATAGCTGAACTCCTAATAGCTGGATTCTCAGGCCAACTCAAAGGATGGTGGGATTACCATTTCACGCCCCTTCAACACTTAGAAATTTTTAACGCAATCCAAACCACAGAGGAAGGAATTCCCATCCTCGACGAAATAGGAAACCCAATACCTGATGCAGTTGCAACCCTAATACACACAATTAGCTTGCACTTCATAGGTGATCCATCACACTTAAAAGATAAAAATGTAGAACTCTTATCCAACCTTAGATGTAAAAAACTTTCTGAATTCCAATATTACAAAAACATGTTCCTAACTAGAGTTATGCTAAGGGAAGACTCAAATCAACCATTCTGGAAAGATAAATTCCTTACAGGACTCCCAACCCTTTTAGCAGAAAAGGTTAGAAATAAAATCAAAGAAGTCTATGGGGTAAACCAAATCCCATATAACCATTTAACTTATGAGGAATTGGTTAGCTTCACTCAAAAGGAAGGTTTGAAATTCTATCAAGATTTGAAACTTCAAAAACATCTAAAATGGGAAATGAAAAGAACTAGACAAGAACTAGGATCCTTTTGTAAATAATTTGAAATACCCATGACTAATATTTCAAAAGACTGTGAAGGATCTTGTTTGAAACCATATAGAAAACCTCACAGAAAATCTTTCACCAAACCAGGAAGACTAGAACTCTATAAAAAATCTAGACCCCAAAATTCTTACAACCAAAGAAAACCTAATTCTTACAAGAAAAAACCTTTTCAAAAGAAGTTCGAACCTCAAACTTCAAAACAAATAACTTATTATAAGTGTGGCCAAACAGAACACATTTCAAGATATTGCAAGAGAAATAAAAAACTCCATGAATTAAAAATCGATGGACAAATAATTTAAAAAATAGAGGCAATACTTTTAGAAACCTCTGAAGAAGAAACTGTCACAGACTCTGAAATAGGTTCATCAGAAAATGATAAACCTTTACAGTTTGACGAACTAGGAGCCTCTGACTCTCTTAGCGATTCAGAAGCAAGTACAGAATCTATTAATGTTTTAACAAAGGATCAAGAACTAATTCTTAATATTATAAAACAGGTTGAAGATACAAAACTTCAAAAAGAAGTAATAGGAACACTGTTAAATACGTTTGAATCAAAACAAGGTCAACCTTCTACATCCTCATCAAAATTACTTCCTAAGACCACTTATGACCTAACAAATATCTTAGGAAAAAGAACAAAGTAACAAGCCCATGTCACAATTCAATCCCTTCAAGAAGAGATAAAATCGTAAAAAAAAGAGTTAAAAACTCTTAAACAAAAACAAGAAATTGATTCAAACATTCTTCAAAATATTCTTTCCGAGGTACAAAATCAAACCTCTTCTGACCAAGAACAGGATGAAGAAGAAAGAGAAAATGAAGAATATTCAAACAAAATTGAAAACTTAGAAGAAATCCCATAGGATTTCTTGTTCGTTTTAAGAACAATAACAACAAGAAAATATTTAATTAAAATTAATTTAGTTTTTTCTGAAGATTTCAAATTTGAAACAATTGCACTTTTTGATACTGGAGCAGATTTAAATTGTTTAAAAAGTAGCATTGTACCAAATAGATTTCTACAAAAGTCTAATGAAAAACTTTTTGCGGCTAATAACTCCAACATGATTATAAAAAGTAAAACTGAAGCTTCCATTAAAAATGGTAATGTTTCAATCAAAACTTCTTTTGTTTTATTAGAAAATATTACTCATACTGTCATTTTAGGGACTCCTTTCATTAACATGATAATTCCCTACTCAGTCAATTACGAAAGTATTTCTTGCAAAACAAAAGACGCCAAAATCATTTTCCCTTTTATTGAAAAACCTAGAACAAAGAATTTAAATCTTTTAAAAGCTTGTTCAGTCTACAAAACTGAATTAAATTGTTTACAGTCCCTTTTGGTCAATATGAGTGGACAATAATGCCTTTTGGATTAAAGAATGCTCCTTCAGAATTCCAAAGAATTATAAATGAAATTTTTAATCCATTCTCAAAATTCTGCATTGTCTACAATGATGATGTCTTAACATTCTCAGAAACTATTGAACAACATTTCAAACATCTTTGAACATTTTTAATGATCACTAAGAAAAATGGAATGGTTGTTTCAAAATCCAAACTCTCACTTTTCCAAACAAAAATCCATTTCCTAGGACATTACATCTCTCGTGGCACTATTACACCCATTGAAAGATCCCTATCCTTCGCAGATAAATTTCCTGACAAAATCCTTGACAAAACATAATTACAAAGATTTTTAGGATCTTTAAACTATGTATTAGATTTTTGTCCTAACATTAATAGGATAGCAAAACCTCTTCACGATAGATTAAAGAAAAAACCTTTCTCACGGACTGACGAACACACAAAAATAGTTCAAATAATCAAAAAACAAGTTAAAGAAATACCTTGCTTGCATTTAGCTGACCCATCAGCCCAAAAAATTGTTGAGACAGATGCGTCAGACATAGGATATGGGGGTATCCTTAAACAAAAAACAAATAACAAAGAATGCATTGTACAATTTACATCTGCACAATGGAATGATTGCCAAAAGAATTACTCTACCATTAAAAAATAAATTCTTTCAATTGTCATGTGCATTAAAAAATTTCAAAGCGATTTACTCAACCAAAAATTTTTTCTTCGAATTGATTGCAAATCTGCAAAAGAAGTTTTACAAAAAGATGTTCAAAATATTGCATCAAAACAAATTTATGCCAGATGGCAAGCGATCCTTAGCATTTTTTATTTTGAAATTGAATTTATCAAAGGAGATCAAAACCTTTACAGGAGGTACCATCCTGTAAAATAATTTCAAACCTACACACACCAAAATAGTTCCCCGCTCGATTTCAAAAATACGATAAACCATTGTAGGACTTTTAGTTATTGGGATTATCAACAAGCCTGGTACAATGCTTTTCTCATTCAAAACCAAAACTTTAGCCATACTTGGCTATTTTTCTTTAACCTTACCATGGAACCTTCGAAAATTTCTCAATGGTTTGTTCATTGGTGGAAATTCTTTGGCTCCATTCCAGATATCTTAAAAACAAAAGTCCAAGAAAGCTTCCAATTATACAAAACCAATTACAAACCAACAGGCAAAGAACACATTTTTCACCCTCTAATGCTATTCTCTACAAAATTCTTTCTACCATGGGTATTAGCCTGGTATTTTGACATTAACCAAAAAGAAACCCAAACAATCCTTGTCAGAAGATTCAAAGTCAGATGGTTGACAAGTTTTTCCACTCCACAAAGTCTCAAATAACAAGTTGTATCGACGTGGCTCCAAAGGCAAGGAATGAAGAAACCAGACCAAATGGCAACTAAATTCTTGGCCCAAAAATCATTTGCCCAAATGCAGCTAGCAGCGGCAAAATTCGAGGAAGAATATTTTGAAATCATGGACCAACTCCTCAAAAGTAAGGCCTAATCATCAAAACATTCCTCATACAGTGCTTCAAAAGACACCGTTAATATGGAATATGAAAATGAAGATGACTGTTTCGGCGTCTTGTTACCCATAAAATAAATGTAATGGCCCAATACTCTTGGACCATAAAAAAAAAGACTTGTATATCATGTAATGGGCATAGCCCAAATTTCATTTCGAATCAATGTAAAAATAGTCTAGAATATCATTAACGGGCCTTGCCCAAAATTGATTCCAGACTCCAAAATAATAATAATAATAATAATAATAATAAAAATTTGAAAAGCAGAACACGAATATTTTCTTTCTAAAAAGCAAAACGCAAAAAGAAAAATTTTGTTGGCACTTGCCTGCCATCTGCACCAACAAACAAACATGGCACCGAAAGTGGAATGAATCTCATCATTTCCTCCACCTCATAATGCAGCACAAGCGGAATCCTTTCCCTATATAAGGAAGGCTCCTCTTCAGCTCAAATCAGAGTGGAATACAACGAGTAAATATCTGTTAGAAATATTAAGAGTTTCCTAAGTGTCCCCTATATATATATATATATATATATATATATATACGCAATAGTAAATCGTGTTTGTCTGTGAGAGACTGAACTGGTGTTTGTCTGTGAGAGACTGGACTGGTGTTTGTCCGTGAGAGACTACAGCCTAGTAAATTGGGTTTGTCCGTGAGAGGCTACACTGGTGTTGTCCGTGAGAGACTACACCATAGTAAATCGTGTTTGTCCGTGAGAGACTGCATTCATATTTGTTCGTGAGGAACTGTACGCTTAGAATTTACGCTCCTCGCGGAGGGTTTTGTTTGGAATTGTGGTGTAAGACCTGTGATATGCTACACTTTAATAAATCGTGCGGGCCTGTGATTTGTGGCACCTTGGTAATTAGTATTGGTCTGTGAGAGACTGTACAATTACGATTTGCCCCTCTCGATGAGAGCTTTGGTTTGGAATTTCTGGAATCATGCATTTTGGCATATACGCATTGTATTAGGGTGTTTGGCACGTGAGTCATATTTTATATACTATGACGATTGTATATACATACTCGGTTGATGTTTATGATTGTGCCGTAATTGCTAAGTGTGATAATTGACTTTGTGTTGTAAGTGTTGAATGATTTTGAAACGTTTTCAAAACTGAAAATCTGCATTTTTCACAGTTGTATTCGAATACGACAGGACTGTATTCGAATACGACAACACAGAGTTTGATACTGACTTATGAGTTAGCATTGTATTCGAATACGAGTTTGCTGTATTCGAATACAACAATGCAGTTTTGTTAAAAACTTCATTTTTCAACCTTGATTATGCATGTTTGGCATATGAAAACCCTTTCAAGGAGTATGTTAAGTTGAAAGGTTATTTTGTGCATTTGAAATTTAAATGCTATGTGATATTTGTTAATTTCAGTTGGTGACCCTTTACAATTATTGTGGAAATCTGGGCTTTGCCCTCATATGAAAACTAGGATCATCCTACCGGTTAGTACCCTGGAGATGGGAAGGTAGTTAGACATACCTGACCGAAACTGTGTCAAGAGGATTTTGCGGGGGAGCGTGGAGATCACCCGGGTTATATAGTTTTTTTGTAGCATAATCAGATTATATGGATGTATATGGGCTAGATGTCTTTCTTTTGTGGATGTATTTATTTCAATTTGGAAGATTGTACCTATACTTTATATTGTCAGCTTGACTTTTTTTTTATGGGTCCTTGTACCACTTTTTGATGCGACGTGGGGAAGTTAAAATTCTTGGGGTACTGCTTTTGTACAGGTGTCTGCCGGAAATACCCTATGGGTGTGAGCTATGTTTGATAGGTCTCATAGCCCGGTGTATTTTGCTGTTTAAATGCTTTGGATTTTTTTAATTTCAAAAACTAATTCCGCTGCTTGTAAATATTTATTGACTTTTGTCATTATGTTACGACTTAAATATTTTATCTAAAAGTATTTCTTTCTTAATTTCTAAAATTTGATTTTTGTTATAAAAAAAAACGGGTTGTTATACTAAACACACCATAGAGAGAAATCCAAGAAGAAAGAGAAGAAAGAAAATGCTAAGAAAACACAATTGATAGTCTCTTTGTGAAAGCTAAAGTGGTAAAAAAAAAAATAATAGAGTTGTTTAACAAAGAAAACAAAAAGTGTGAGGGAAAGATTGAAATGAAAATCAAAATATTTCCAATAGTTAGAAGATGAGGTGAATGGAATAATATTGCGAAGGAATTTTTGTATTATTTTAGGAAGAGGCATGGAAAGGAGTTTGAGCGTGCTATTAGAGTAATCACATGACTAAGTATTTTATTAAATAGTTTTAAACCTAAGATAATATTTTACATATAGATGCGAGTTGTGATGCTTACTCTGTCTTAAATAGTTCTCGTACCAATGAAGGTGCTTAAAAACACAGAAATTAGGGGATTTGAATTTTTTTTTTTTTTTGTTGCTATTTTTGAAAGATACTTCGATTGCCAAATTGTCCTTTATCAGAACAATCAACTTGCTCTTATAAATCAAGTTTAGTAAGAATAAGGTTGAATTATAGAGAACAAAGATAGGGGAAACATAGAAAGAAGAAAGCACATATATTTTTATACTAGTTCGCAATATAACCGCTACTACATCTAGTCCACCCCTTATAGAGAGATTTTGCCTCAGTATAGTCAATGACTTAATTCACTATTTTAATTAATAGCATACAAGTATCCTTTACTCTGTCTCTTCAAGATTTGAGTATTTTACTCTTGCCTCTCTAGGTTGTTATCGCTAGAACATATACTCACCTTTCTGGCAACCTATCGTTGAGGTTGATGGGTGTTGTTGTACCTTTTCAGGTACCTCTTAGAGGTGAGAGAATTGTTGCAACTATCATTTTGATTACATCAATTCTTTATCCATTGAGAGGATGCCATATATCAAGTCCAATATATGTCCACGTGTATGAAAACACTAAGACTTATTTACATCAATTCTAAAACTCTCTACTGAGAGGATTTTTCAAACATGTTTTTTTTTTTTGTGTTCTTTGTTTTTTTAGAATTTCTTCTTAACCCATTGCATTTCTCATTCTCGTTCACTATCTAAATTGACTAGACATTTTCATATTAAATACAGGGAAGAAGTGTTTGTTGATAATATTACCATTAGAGAACTTCAATCACCATTTAAAGTATATCGCTCTTTAAGATGTATCCATATATATCTTTATAATTGATTATGCGTATCTTCAGTTAAGAAGGCATATATCATAGGATTTCAACAAAGACATTAAGACAATTAAATGATTCAAGATGTTGATTAAAGGATAAATATATTTGTTTTCTTTAGAGTGTTGACTTTTTAGAGCTTCAACTTTTCATTAGATTTGGATGATACAATGCTTGTCATAATTATCAAAGACAAATGATCATTAGAGATACAATGCTTGACACACTTATTAGAGATACACAGTCTTTTTGCTTGACATACATTATCAAATGCAGACGGTCATTTTGCTTGACTCACTTATTAGAGACAGACGGTCGTTTTATTTGACATTCTTTATCAGAGGTAGACGATCATTCATATCATTGCTTGTATTCAATGAATTTATCAGAGGCGCATTGAAGAGCGTGTTCATTATAGTCATATATGACTTTATCAACTTCTTCATAGTCATTGAGAACTTTGTTTAGTAGATTGTTTTTTCCTTGTACATTGGAGGATCTAGTTGTTAGTGTAAAAGTGGTTTTAGCTACAATCATCTAATTGATGTTTAGATAAACAAAAAAATAAATAACAATTATCGCCCTAACTGTATTTACTAAGTGTGAAGATTTAGTTATAAGACATATTTGAATTAATGACTATCTATTTTAAGGTAGCATAAATTATGAATAAATTAGATATCATAATCTAGGTGTTTCTAACATAAAAAATAGGTTTAAATATGTCTTTGGTTCATGCTAATATATAATATTTTTATTTTAGTCTCTGTAAGTTTTTTTATTTGGATTTAATACCGTAAAATCAAAGACAATGGATTTTGGTCTCTGAAAAAAGAGTTGATAAACCGTAATGATACGTGGGTCTATAAATACACACTAACTCGTCATTTTTTATGATATATTACAAATAAAAATATTTTATATTATTAATTTATAAATTTATTTATTGATCATTTAATAATTAGTGTTATTTTATAAAGAAAATATGAATAGAAATTAAAAGAGGGGTTTAGGAATTTTTAGAAAACTCATCACTCTTTTAATGTTAATTTAACGTTATGGACCAAAGTCAATCGTCTCTAATTTTAGAAGATCTAAATTCAACACAAAAAAACTTACAGGGACTAAAATCAAAAAGTGGTGTATTTGCAGGGACCAAATATATATTTAAACTTAAAAAATATTATCACTTAATAAATAAGTAATTATGTTTACTAATAGAGCAAGTCATTATATAGCATTAAGAAGTAATGCAATATGGGAACTTCAGTTCAAGTCAATGTGTTAGAAGCAAAAAGGAATACAAGTCATTGTTCTTATAACTATATCCTCTGGTGATCAGACTAAAACAAAGGAAATCTAGACTTCGCTTGTGCTCTACATTCTAAGTTTGATGACACGTTCCTCTAGTAATGCAAGTTTCGCTTGGCTCTAATGATGCAAGCAATGATTTGCTTCGGTTGTCTCTAATGACTGAAGCAATGTTTTGCTTCAGTTGATTCTAGTGATGCAAGTGACGTTGTGTTTCAATTGCCTCTAGATACGCAAGTTGTGCTCTGGCTCAGCTATCTTTGGTGCAAGCAATGCTTTAGCTCAACTCCTATGGTGAATACATATATGTTATGTCTCAATTACTTTTGATGAATACATATATATTATGTCTCAATTACCTCTGACGAATACAAATATGTTATGTTTCAGTTGCCGCTAATAAATGCAACAAAAGTCTCATTCGTCTGACTCTGAAGAAAGCCGATGCATCTAAAGAAAGTCAACACTTCTAAAGAAAGTTAATGTTATGAAGAAAGTCAACATTACAAAGAATGTTAACACTTTGAAAAAGACAAAACTAAAATGAAAAGTCAACGGTGTGAAGAGAGTCAACGTTTTGATCAAAATGATTGATCTAGTGATAGCCAATGTTTTAAAGAAGACAGTCTTGCACATCCTCTAACAATTACTCTGAATCTGTGTGGCCTGATCGTCGAAGAAATACGCTCTATTTATTGCATCATCTATTTCCATACTAGATATGCCAAGGATTCATTCTGACATGTTTTCAAAGGCAAATCTATCTTCAAAGATTTGGTACAAAAACTCGTGATATACAAGTTATTCTTTCTACAACCAGTACAAAGGCCATAAATTCTAAATACCTCCATGGAAATATAATATCTCAACGGACACTTCTTTTCACTTTATTTTAAGTTTTCAGCATTTCATTCACAAAATCATTTACAAATGTTTTAGTCACTAAAAAAATTGTCAACTAAAACTAATGAAAAACAAACCAATAATACCCTAAATATATATATGACATGTTATTCTCGGGACAAGTGCCAAATAAAAGAAACTACACAAAGCTGAGCCTCTAAATTACGAATACTCTTGCCATCCAGCAAAAGCAACATTATCATACCATTTTCATTCATAAGTTTCAGAAGGCAATTAACTTAGTTTAAGGACGAATGTAACCATAGCAATGAAGGAAGCGAAATTCAGTTAGAAATAAAAAATAATAAAAAAAATAAGCCAAATTCAGTAAAAAAATAAATAAAAATAAGCCAAATCCAGTTAATTTGCAAAACATAGTTGACAACAGTTCTTTTGTCTATGATGTGTCCAAAATGTTATTATTTTGATGGAAAATAGTTACACAAAGGAAGATAAAATATATGACAAAATTGCAAGATGATTGGGACTTCAGTATTACGGATGCCTAAGTCAAATATCATGTAGTACATGCCAGTTGATATAGTATCAGAACCAATTGCTGATGTCTCAAAAAGGAGTACCCCAATGGAGGGACTGACTTGAAAACGGTCGAGTGAAGTATTTGTGGTAGAAATTTGATATTAAAGGGTCTCTAAGTCCCACACCGTGTATTATGTGGCTTGATTCTTCCTCCTTGTCTGTAGCTTTTAAGGGAGGGTTTCTCAAATGCTTAGGTGCTTATCGGAAAATTTCCTTCCCCATCTGCTGCTCTTCAAATCCTAAAAATACATAAATACAAAAAAGCTTAGATGTTGGGAGCAGATTTCATTTCGGGTGTTTACATCAGGAAACACAAATTAAAATCAATGCAGACAAAGACAAAAATAAAAGAGCTCGTGTAGTTCAAGAGACAAAGAAACACCTGCAAAACATTGCATTTATTTGTCTCAAGAAGATTCCCAAAGATAAAACCATCTTTTCCGCTTCACGTCAACTGATAAGAAAATGTTCAATAAAAGCTAAAGATAAAAAAAGAATTCAAGAGTAAATGACTCAGAAACTGCTTCCATCTTCCAAATCAAGAAGTGTGCATACATAATATGCATCACCAAAATATCTTTAGTTCTGAACAACTCCACTGATGCAATTCATTGGGTATTGAAGAGCATAGGGCAGATAATCAGTGATCGAGCAGAAATTAGTTTTTAAACCACCAAGATTACCCATCAGACCAGAATGATTAAGCATTACGCTAGTTCTTGGCACCATGTAAAATGAAAAAACTTGTAATCAAATGCAAAAGAAAACATCTTAGGTATACCCAGAGCTTGGAGGTCAGCAAGAATGATTTGCATTGTTCAACACTTCAACTTCCGACCCACCACTTGGAATGCACGCCTTGAGTTTGTGATTCAAAACAATATTTTGGCATGCATAATTTTGCACAGACCCAAGAACCTGTCCAACAGAAAATTGAATATAAACATTCAAACTAAGTTACAGAATTTATATATATATATATCTTGAAAGATAGAAATCTGAAATCTCCCAGAAATTGGAAAGAAAACTCAGTTTATGGTTTGTTATGATTGAGACATACTAATGCATTAAGCTGTGTAGAAAAATCTGAAAGCAAGCTTATATAGTTATCTAAATCAAAGAGCATAAAAACTGGAACTATCAAGCATACTGGATCAACTGAAAGGCCATTACTGTCTAAGCCTTTCGTGTCCACATGTAATATTTTGTACCAGAGAACAGTACCTACAGCATCATCATTGCTGAGGTAAGTTTTGTCCAAAATTAAATACCGACTACAAAAGTATAACATGCATAAATAAATAAAATGAAGGACATTTATTACCACAGGACAGTGATTAAAATATCAAAAACAAAGAGGGAGCAAGTGATATAAATGGACAGAAAACGACAGTTTCCCTTTTGGATTAGTTGTGTCTGCTTGAAAGGTAGAAAGAAAAACAAAGGTTCAGAGTTGTGCACTGTCTTGCAAACAGGCCACACAAATAGTTGCGCAAACAAAAAGGACAACCATTTCAGATCCGAAGATTGACAGCATGTGGAGGGAAAACTGGTAACAGAGTCTATGCTATGTTTGGATGATTTTAGTTTGTAAAAAATAAATTGGGGGAAGACCTCTCTTAGATCATTGTTTAGTTATTAAAAAATAAGTAGAGGATAAGGGTTAGTTATGGAAATTGATTACCAATATTCCCTTCCTGCCAATCTTTGTAGGTTAATTAGGGCCTATTTGGTTTGTCACCACTCTTTTTATTTTCTGTTGACTTCTAACTACAAATATGTCGCCCTTTTTTTTATTTTTTTAAATTGTATTGGAAACAGTAAAATCAATCAAATGTCGTTTTAACTGTTTTCCTACACAAAAGTTAGGAAACATGAAATAGTAAAAACAAGGTAACATTTTTATTAAACAAGGAATCAAAACAAATAATGGAATAGAAATTAAACATACCCCAATTTTGTCAATCTTATTGGGAATTCTTAGATAGATCCCTGTGTTTCAAAAAGGCCTAAACAACTTTTAGGTTTTAGTCCACATAATATATACCATTTTAGGTTTTAGTCCACATAATATATACCATTTTAGGTTTTAGTCCTTTAAACATAGGAAAGGTTTCTTTTGGTCCTCATTTTTTGGTTTTAGTAACTCAGTATTTGATGTGTATGGAATTAGTCACTACAACATGAAATTTATGACATTTTTGAAGGACAAAAATCAATATGGTCCACATACTAGAGAGACACATTACATATGACCAAATCTAATAGGGACTGAAATGAAAAGAACGGGGACCAACTCATTTTTCCCTCTTAGAATTTAGGCTTTAGGCGTAATTCAACCCTCGCGGCAGGATCGCGCCGGAGCAGAGCGGCAAAGGACATGGCCGCGGCGGTGCGGGGAAAGGAGAGGTTGTGCACAATCTGGGCCGGTTCGCGGGTTGTGGGTCACGTTCCGGGTCGCGGGATCTCAAACCCTAGAAAATGGGATTGTTTTTCTTCTGGAAAATCATTTTTTTAAAATGTATTAAGGGTAATTTTGGTATTGTCTTTCAAATTTCAGTTAGTTTTCTCCTTCCTCTGCCGTCGTCCTCTGCGTCTTCTCACTGCCGTTTCGTCCTCCTCCTCCTCTTCTTTTTACTTCTTTCTCTGTTCTGTTTTTACTTTCTCTTTTTACTTCCTTCTCTGTTCCATTCCTCTGTTCCGTTCCTGTTTTTACTCCTTTTTTTTAATTTAATTTTCTTTTCTTTTTAGTTCTTTCTTTGTTTTTGTATATCTTTTTTAATTCTTTATTTTTTTTAACTTGTTCTTTCTTATGTTTCATTTTTTTAATTTATTTTTTTGTTACTTCCTTTTTTTGTTTTTTTCTTTCTGTTTTTATTTTAATTTAATTGTTTTATCTTTTGGTAATTAGTTATTTCTTTCTATTTTTTTTTTGTTACTTCTTTCTTTTTATTTTTTTCTTTCTGTTTTATTTTTTAATTTATGAATTTTTTTTTTTACTATTTGTGAATGTCTGAGTTTGAAACACTCTTTTATTATACATGTTTATATAATATTATTCATATAATTTGTCCAAAAAATCCCGGTATCCCGCAATCCGCTATCCCGGTTTCCGGAGTTGGCCGCAACGCACCGCTATCTAGGATTAACTACCTAGATTCAACCTCAATAGCTAGCTCAAAGATGAGAAGCTTTCATGCCTTATAAGGACTAATTTGGTCATATTTCTAGTTAATGTGAGATCTCACGACTGGACATTCAAGCGTGAATAAATGTGGGTGGCCCCATAATAGAGATCCTAACACACCCCTCATGCACGCTCAGGAATTGATATCTCTGTAGCTTGTGAGAATTTTGAGTGGCCCAATAACATTATTAGGATAAGCTTCGACACCCTCTTAGAATTTGAGTTAGGCCTGAAGTTTAAATTCTAAGATGATCACAGAGTTTGTCCTAGATTTGTTATTAGGCCACATATTTTAGAGTTTGGACTTTAGGCCTAACCAACCCCGAAAACTAGCTCAATATGCCATTAGCTTCTAGCACACAAAGCCATACCACTGCGCCACATTGCACATTGTCTTTCATGATATATACCTCAATTATAATATATATATATATATATATATATATTAATATTATATCTATACAAATTCGCAATACTACCAAGGTTCAACCCCATGCAAATCAATAAATAAGTCTATATCACTATGCCATCACCAACCACTGATATAAGTGTACGACTAATATTTATACACGCACATGCTCACATTACTATTTAATAAATGCATATGTTCTATTTTTATTTCAATATGTATTTTCAGTTAACTGCCAGGGCCCATTGATCCAATGTCTTCATTGAGTTAATGATCAGTCTAAGTTTTATAACATTGGGTTAGATCTTCAACAAAAAACCAGTATCCTCAATTTCAAATAAAAAAGTGGCGGACTATCATACCTCTCTAGTCCAGATATTTCTATTCTGACAGAATTAAGAATTTCAAGTTGAGAAATAAAGACATTCTGACATAATAAAGATATTTCAAATAAAGACATCTTATTTTGTGAGAAATGAAGCATAATTAAAGTTGAAACATTATGATTTACCAATTATTGATGACATGAATTGTACCTTTCAGACAACAACTTTTCAATCTTCATGGAACGAGAATCTCTACGATACATCAAGACTTGGGATGATTTTTGGTAGCAGCCTGTAAGATGGCCTTGAGCATGACTCACCATCACTATTGAGTAGCGCAAGTTCATTTTCAAGAACAATATAAGCTTCTGAAAAAGCCTGCACCAATGTTAGAATTTATGAGCTACACTACAAGCAAACACAAATTCAGTAAGTCATAACTCTTAAAATAAATACTGTGCAGCAGATGTTGAATGGGCAATCAGTACAAGCATAAATAATTCCAAGAATCTTGCTTTACTATATCATTTGTGATTCAGTACCAAATTTCCATTTTTAACTTTCTAGACACAAGAAAATTATTTAGCACAAGAATCCTCAAGAACATGAGATATACAATAATTCAGTAATAGCTAAGTACTTATTATAATTTTCGATATTAAAGGTAAACATTTAAGACAGACTTAAATCTTATGCATCATAATGTAGTAATAATAACACAACTTAATCACTTTCTGTGACTTATGTTGTAGGTTTGCATTGATTATATTGTTGAACAAGACCTCTCCATTTGGTACAATTCTCAAAAATTACTTACACAGTTTCTTTTACAAAATAATAAACCGATACATACAACATGGTTAATCAAAAGGCTATTTTATATAGCTGGAATTCACAGATGAATCAAGTATCAAGTTTTGCAGTTCTAACCAGAGTTGGAACTACAATTGTCACTCTCAAGTATTTCAGATGCTCTGGTCGAAAATTTCATATCAATTACGACAAAAAGTTTTAATACCACAATCACCTAAGCATTATCAGAGACTTAAAGTTTTTAAAGTTTTTTTGTCAGAGACTTAAAAAAGGAAAAATTTTATGTAATGTCTGCATTATTACCTTAATACATTGATGTATTCGGAAGCAATTCCTTCCTACATTATTTGTTGGAAAAAGAGGATCATCTATGTGAATTGGGTCAATACTGCAAATCAGGTAATTTTCAATTAGTTGGAGAAAAAGGAAACTGACAGGATGTCACACTAGGTACACAGAATGTTGGGTTTCTCTATTACCTACAACCTCTTTCTCTCTTAATATAAAGTCCACTTCCCTGCACCGATATCCGCATTTGTCGAGGATCAAACACATTCCTAAAAGAAAAATTATTCAAGTAATTTCCAACCAAAATTCTTTCATGATTATACAATGTCCACTCCACACTAATAGCAACAAGAAAATATACAATATAGAATTATAATTAGCTCTCTCACCCAAAAAAGTAAAGAAAATCCACCAGAATACTTCCATAATTCTGCAAGAAAATGGAAGAGAGTTTATTATGTAGTTGTAATAATAATGCATCTAAAGTAAAAAAGGAACCAAAAAAGTAAGAACTACAAGTCTACAACACTCCATAACCCAGCTAGGGTGTTTTTATGCCAAGTTATCGTTGATTCAAAAAAGTAGCAAAGTCTGGACTGTTGTTCCTTTTTACTTGGTTCATTAAACTTAAACCCTTGAATTGAGCATAAGAAACAGAAGACGATCGAAAATATTATTAGTACTGGGTAGTCATCAACAGATACAGACTTGAATAACTAAAAAGCTCAAAGTTTACTTGGTTGATTGGCCGGCCAAGATGGTGCTCATGCTGAAGAAAACGTATAATTAGCAAAACCTACATATAAATTAAAACCAAAAATAAGTTTAGCAGATACAGACTACCCTTTTCTCAAGTGAGGAAATCCGAAGTTCAAGATAACACCCCAAAAATTTGACAAGGCAGCCTCCTTAAGTCCTACATAAATTTTTCTTGAGAATCATATTGGCAAACACAATACCATTGCTAAATTAAAGAGTGTGGCAACAAAGGCAGGCTAAACAGCATTTCCTACCTAGCTTCAACCTCAATTTTAAAACAGACACATATAATATTCCTCTTTTCACCTGATCATCACTAGACTAGCCTACCAAGGACATGACAGTATGAAACAGTTATCAGGACATTTGCAGTTGGATCATATCCATAAAATATAATCACTGATTAAGAAAATAAAACCAATCGTAGTGAGCCATGTCCCATTAAGAAAATAAAACCAATAGTAGTGTACGAATTAGTTAACCAATCAAGTAACCCGTGAATGACATCACATTATAGACTCTCTAAAAAGCCGCAGCAATTTGTTACTCCCACACAGAGAAGATCTGGATAATTCATTAAGAAACGAAAATTGTATGTAAAGGAAACAAAAATGCATACCAAGCAGTAGGAACTTAAGCCGCCAGAGTAGGACTGGTCAAGGCTCCGATCTGCCAAAAACTGTTTTAGTACCAAAGCAAGAGGAGTAGCAGCAGGAAATTGTTCCGTCAATTCCTTAACCTACATGAAAAAGTATCATAATTTGAATTGCCAAGCAATAAAATTGAGAAGCACGAAATACTTTTGGTATCTAATAGGTTGGATAAAAGAAAATTCAATTATGGTTTTAGATACACCAAGGAACTAGTCATGTTTCACTTTAATTCAAGGGTGGAGATTGGTCTAATGCCCATCCAAACGAAGACTAAGGACTTTAGTTGTCAATACAAAATAGCAGTGTGGAGTATTCAATCCAAAGGCATAATATAATGACTTCTATACCAATAACCAGAGTTAAATTACAACACAAGTAATTCATATTTATATTACAGTAATTGCACTCAAACACTAATGTTTTTTTTATTAAAAAAAAAAAAAGCAAAATTTCAGGCATAGTTAATAAGTCAATAGGATAGGGCTTAAAATTATAAAATAGGCAAATCAGAAAATATATTTGGTCATAGTTAATAAGTCAACTTAAGTTTATGTAGACAACATGAGGAATTTATACACGCATGTAAATGCTAAAAAAATTGAAGAGAAATTACCATTTCTGTAGTTTGGAGTCCTGTATGTGACGAGGACTTAAAGCTGATGTCAACGCGAACTGATTTGGATACTTTGAAAGAATAACAATTAGTTTGAGACCTTTTCTGCAAAGCTGAATCTTCTAACTGGATAATATCATAATGACTGTCATTACCATGTTCACCAGTAGTACAATGTGACTCTTCTTTTAATGAATGTAACGTAGGAGCTGATGAAGCGATAACGTCCTCAGGTACTTCCACCACAAGCATAATAATAGGTATCTAATAGAAGAAGGATACAGATATCTTTACTAGAAATGACTGGTGTATGCTACATAAGTTGATAATAACAATTAATAGCAAGAAAAGAGGTATTACAGCAGTATTTTCCACCGTTTTCAGAGAATCATTTTTTACCCATTCCTGATTGGCAAGATACCTAGCTGCATGCTGGGAAATAAACATTGTGTCAATTGTCTGACACTAAAAGATTTGTTGTTTGTGTGATTATTATTGTGAAAATAATCAAATGATAAAAAAAAGTATTACAAAATATGAATAAAGTACAACAGTAAATTATTTTTAAATTCCATTCAATAAAATCAGACCTCATTTAACAGAGTAGAAAAAATTTATAACACATCCACTTTGTAGGATGATTTAATGGTAAAGCAAAACACATACTAAAGTCTTATTTTTCTAGAAAGCCATGTTCGGGATAACTATAACCAAGGCATATAGATCCACCAACAATTAACATCATATCAATATCTTTTATTTTCAATTACCTCACATATGGTATTTCCACTTGTTTGAAGCAACAATCAGTTAGTTAACTTTGTAGGAGAAAGACACCGGTCAGTCGCCAAGCCTCAGATTATTTTAAGGGGTAGAGCAATTAATAAATGTTCATGGTACCTCTCACAAATTCTATAAAACTCCTACTTAACATAGATTTGCACGCCCAGTAAAGGTAAATGGGTAGTACAAAGTGTAGGACTGATTAATAGTCAATATACCTGAAGACATGTTTCTTTAATACCATTACGACCTTCCAATATACCAGCTTCCTTAATAGGTTCCTGAACATTTTAATAAAATTTAAAACAAACAAAAGGTTAATCCACCAAGGTTATGATCTACCAAGAAACACAAGAGACTAGACAAAAACTATACCAGGTTCCTCACTGGAGGGAGACAAACCACAAGGTCAACATCACTAGTTGGAAGAGCCATACCAGTGGCATTGGAACCAAATACGTTTGTCCTGGACCTGGGCCATAGAACTTGTAGAGATCGAGTAACTCTCTTGACAGCCCAATTAATGTAAGGCCTTCTTGCCATGTTTTCTGCCGCAACCTTGGATTCCATCATAATTATAATTTACATTAAAATGTTTAGTTTTCCAGTAACAAAGAAAGACAAAGCTTCAACATATTCAATTAACAATTCTAATAGGAAAAATTTCAAATAAGGAAACTATGATGACAAAATGAGGATAAAGATATGTACAGTATGTCCAAAGATAGGATCATTCAGGAATAAGTTATAGTGGAAAAGAGTGTTTACCACAGGTTTGCAAAAGATTTTGTGAGAGGCATGCAAGTGCAAGTATGTGTTAGTAACATCACTATAAAACATACTCTATACCTGCTTACAGAAAGAGTCGATCTCATCATGGAGCATTCCATGCATCAAAGTTAAAGATGTACTCGTTGCAGAACAGCTTCGTAACTCAGGAGGTTGCAGAGGAAAGGCGACATCCGGCTGTATAATTGAACATCCACAATGAACACCAACATATATGTATATAGTAGGACTGAGCAATGATCTTTCTTACATGTTCCTGGTCACGTGCTATCTGTGACATTGCAATCAGGCGGTCCTGCAACAAGGCAGCAGGTAAAGGTTGGATCAGAGGTTGCACTGCAAGGTTTTTACTTCTCCAAGAAGGCGGCCACACAACTTCAGCACCATCCATTCTTAAGCAACCATCCTCCAAATTACTTCCATCATGATACCAGCCTCTCATTCCCCAGTGTCTTGGACTGGAACTCCCAGATCTAACGGTTGGAAAACCCCTTTGTTTCCTGGAGTCACTCACAGGGGAGGGTGGGGGAGGACGTGGTGCACGTGGTACACAAAGCACTACAGGTGATGGTGGCCGCTTTATGCGAGGCTGCTCTCGCCTGGTAGGAGGAACACAAGGGCTTTTATGATCAACACATATGGACCGTTCCCTTGATAAGTTAGGAATAATTATTGGCCGTAGAATGGGATATGGATGTGAATCACCAGCCTTCCCTTCAGTTTCTCCAGGTAGGTTATTACCCAAAGAACAAGAACTTTCGTCATCGACTGCTGCATCTGTAACTGATGAAGAATGCAACACTTTCCCAGGTACTTCATTACCTGACATTACATAACCAAGAGTCTGGGGCCCAGTCCCTACAGGATCAAAGGGAGAACAAAATGTCGCAGCAGTTGGTGATGTTAAACCATTTGTACTATATGACGATGAGAAGGCAACCATATCATCCACTGTCCTATTCATGTCAGCTTCACGCAAGGCCCATAAACTGTCGTCGGAGCTGAGGGAGGGAGGTCGAGAAAAACCTTTTCCTGGATGATCAGAAGGGTTCCAGTACATTACGCCCCCGCCAAAATATTGATTATAATCTATACCAGAAACTGCATGAAAATCATACTCTTCCTCTGATACACAGAGGTTGTCAAATTCATCTGCAAGATCATGTGTATTTATTAGATCAGGTAAATCCAATATATCCCCAGAGTACTTCCTTTCATCATCAGAAGTTGTTGCATCTACAGGCATGCTGTGAACAGCCAACCCTTTTGAAAATGTACATTGCCGCCTAGACATAAAACCAGATTCATAATTACAATTTGGTGATGGGGTCACACCACCGCGAAAAACTGGAGGCCAGTCAAAACTCATAGGAATTGAACGAGGCAGAATTTGACTGCATCCACCTTCAATTGGTGTATTTCTTGCTTGCTGTAATGTGGGAACAAATGGGTGGCAGAAGTGATTATGCCAATTGCGCCCAACATCCAGATGCAATCTGTCTGTTGCAGGAGGGAGATGTGAGTTAAAAGATGGAAAATAGATAGAAGGTATACCAGGCCACTCATATGGACTGCATTTTGAGAAAGCTGAATTTCTACTTTCAAATAGGCATCTATCTCGCTCCTTCAACTTGCCAAACTCTTTTACATTAAACTCTCTAATTGGTTTGTCATAAACAGTTGACTTTACATCAGCTTTGGCAGCACCGGTTGTTTTCGTACAACAGGTATCTTCATTCCTGCAGAAACTATCATGCTTCAATGCAGGTTCAGGTGGTGTTGTAGCTTTACACTCTACATCGCAAGTATCTAATTCAGAGGATAATGTTTTCCTTTCATTTGACAATAAACAACACTGAGAACCTGAACTATTGCAACTTCCAGCAAGATCTTCAACTTTCCTGGTAGAGCTGTTCTCCTTAGTAAGTCCATTAACAGAACTACAAAGGCTTGAATTTGAAGTAACGATGTCATTACCGATTGAATCGTTGTTTTTGACATTTGGAATGGTAGAATTATCAAAAGAACTATCGCATGTTGCCACCTCACCTTCATAGGTAATAGTGATAGAGGCAGCATCTGTACCCGACTTATGAGAATCTTCAACTGCACTATCAACAAGGGTGCTTTTATTTTTATTTTTATTTTTATTTTTCTCTTTTCTATTTCTTCTGGAAGTGGTTCGAGGTTTGCCAACATTCAATTCCTGAGTATGATCCTGATGACATGTAGCTTATCACAAACCATTTGAATCAATAGCAGGAAATATGATCCAAATTAAAAAAATAAAGATTACTACCATTTTTACAGTTGATGACGAGCTCCCCGTAGAAATATCCTTCCCCAGTGGAATGTTCGGAAGTTCCCTGGGTCGCGTTAAATCAGTCTTCTTTTTATTGTCCACTAGACGATCAATGTCCTAGAATACCATATGGAACAAGCAAGAATTGTGAATGGTAGCAATTAAGGAATAAAGTTATTTCAGCCATAAATTTTTTAAATTAGTACCTTATGAAGATTTTCACATGAAATACCACTCACAGATGTCTTTGGTACAGGATTTTGCCTTTTAGTATTGCGGGTCCGTCCCTTCTTTTTACGGTTAGAAACACCATGCTTTTCTTTAGGTTTACCCGACGAGGATTTGTCAAGTTCCTCCTCTAATAGCTCAGATTTTGTGCATCCAAGCGAAATAACCATCAGTAAACCTCTCAATTTTCGTAATATACAATCAGATATTGTAGAGACAGAACGCAACGAACTAAAGAAAAGAGTTCCTATATCATATTCACTATTAGGACTTGATGTTAACATTAATATAATGTCTTCAAGCACAGATAACGAATTAAAAACTCTAGCTAACTCTGCAGGCTTTTTACTAAACCTGACTGGTGGAATAATTTTTCCAAATTCTGTATCATCACAAAATGCTCGGGTGGTCCTTTGAGCAGATGCAGTACAATTATAGTCAAGTAGTTTATCCACTCCCGTGCCTCTACTGTATAGCCAAACCTCTTCTTCAGAGGCACTGCTTGCCACGTTCAAAATCTCATACGTCTGAAAACTTATGGATCAAAAGTCAGTCTAGTACTTCAAGCAGGCCTCAAAAATATAATAATCTAATCTAAATTACAATGTGTAAATGAATATACAAAAACTGGTAGATCCAAGTTTTACCCAATGTGCAGCTAATTTGAAACATAAAATACATCACTTAGAGATTAGTTTAGTGATCTTGGAATATCTGAATTCATTTCCTTTGTGGAAAACAAGAAAGTTGGGAGTTTCTGGACCTTCTATATCATACTCTCTCTCAGTCACTTCTGACTATCCTCTTGATTTCAGATATTTATGATGTACCATTATAACATTTCTATATTTTTCTGATTACTGTCCAAAAAAAATACAATTTTTATATTATTCTGGATAAAAAATGAATTACTAATTATTGAATGGTACAAGACAAATCCAAGTCTTTAATGAGAAATCAGTATATTAGTTTGATCCTATGCACAATGCAACCCATTACATCCAGATATATATTCAAATCCTACAAGACTATCAGCCACCACAATATCTAGCCATGAAAAATGTCCTATTTCAAAAATAAAGGTATAAATTAATCATCAAATAGGCCTTTTAACCCCCTCTGTTCGTTTTCCATTTTCTTTTCCCCCAAACAGGTTTGTTAACCCCCCAACCCCGAAATCCCACTTCAATTTAGCAAAAAGTGACAAGTTTAAAATATATTTCATAATTGACATCATCATTGCCAACAAAACAGGATCAGTATCTTCCACTAAATTTCACATGTGAGTTAAGCTTAAAACAAAGGGAAAGGAAAGTTCAGCAAATAAAAGGAAAGGAAAGTTGCTTACTCTCCTAGAACCATGTGTTCAAATATTGAAGTTCCCCATTGAATATGTCAATTATACATTGAATTGCAATCCGTAAAAATGCAAGAATTCCATTTTAACTACTAAGAAAATCTGGTAAAATCATAATTACTTTCTGATATTATTTATTTTTTAAAAGAAAAAATATATATTTAATATAAGGGCCATGCTAATATATTGAAAAAAGGGGAAATTGCATTTACCTCCCCTGAGATCACTTTAGATGAAACTAATACCCCCTCTAGTTTTGAAAACACTGATAGAACACTGCAAAATGAGATAAATGAGACCCAAAGAGTGGGGCCCACTTAACCAAGTCACACACATTCAGTTTCTAGAATGATTGATGGAGGGAATAAAAGCTAGTAACAATGTCTCTTATTCTATTGATATTCCATTAAAGAGGGGAAGTGGGAAGGACATTCAGTTTCAAGAAGGATGAATGAAAGGAATAAAAGCTAATTAATAATGTCATTTATTTTTGTTATAAGAATGAGGGAATAGGAAGAGAGAAAGATATTCATAAAATATTCTAAGAAACAATTAGGGAAATTCTTTCTCTGGTTAGGAGCAACTCTGCTCTGATTTAGGAGTTCTTAGAACTCTGGTTTAGTTCTTTTTCTGCATTTTTATATTTCCAGCATTGTAAGAGCTTTAGAACTCATCAATTCTAGCCAATAAAATTCTGGTTTCTATCATTGGTCTGACAGATAGAGATAGAAGCTAGCTAAACCGAATGCCACATAAAATGTCTTACAATGTTGAGGCTTTGGAGATAAGAATGGCTGAGATGGAAGGTTCAATGCCTCAAAACCTTGGATGAATTTCGTCATGCCATTTTGACAGAGTTTGCAAAACTGTTGAATCGGCTACACCTGGGATGTCGCAGATAACTGAGACCGAGGAGCCAATTACGGAATACAAGATGGCAGTGAAGAAGGTGGAGCTGCCGTTATTTGATGGCGACGATCCAGTGGGGTGGATCATGCAAGCAAAGACATTTTGAGGTACAGGGAATATCTAAAAAAGTGAAGGTTTGTTTGGCGAAAATTAGCATGGAGGGAGCAACCACTCATTGGTTTAATCTTCTATGTGAAACGAGGATGATCTCACATGGTTGAAGTTGAAGGAAGCGCGGATTGAGAGATATGGAGGAAGAAAGAGCGATAATCCATTCGAAGAATTGAAAGATCTTTAACAAACTGGAGATGTGGAAGAGTACATTTCAGATTTCGAATATTTCTCTTCCCAGATTAAGCGTCTCCCTGAAGAACAATACCTTGGGTATTTTTTGGGTGGCCTCCAACCAGAGGTACGTTTGCGAGTAAGGACCTTCAACCCTAAGACACGTGTGGAGGCGATGAAATTGGCTCGTGATATTGAAACAGAGTTACGGGGCATGTTGAATTATAGAGGAAGCGGAGGTGGAGGTCGTTCGCGAAACTGAAAAGGGGGAAGAGAAGGAAGTAATGGGCTTACTAATAGAAATAGGTCTGGACTGGGTTTTTTTCCAGGCCCAAACTAGGGAAATGCAAGTCCTAAGGGAACCCAATCAAGAAATACTCTAACTGGGCCAAATCCTAACCCGGAATTAAGCATGCAAGGAGCAACCTTAATCAGTACCAAACACGAACAAATGGCAATGAGGAGCGACAGGGGAACCTCGAAAATCGCAATTGGAGAACTAAGCATGTTCCATATTCTGAATTAATGGATCGTAAGGCGCGAGGCCTCTGTTTTCGATGTGGGGAAAGGTTTCATCCTCTTCATCAGTGTGCTGAAAAACAGTTGTGTTTGGTAATTTTGGGATGATGAAGTGACGGACGATGCCGGCAAAGTCCTAGCTATCGAATCGAAGGAAGGGGAGGAAGACGTTGTAGTAAGATGCAACTCTGTTGTGCTGTTCAGAATAGCAGAGGAAGGCAGAGTTCGAAATTGGTTCCCTTTTCCCCTACGCTTGGAAGGTACCGCGAAGGGCATACCGGTCACGATGATGGTGAACACTGGTGCTACTCACAATTTTGCGACTCCTCAAATGGCTGCAGTTCTGCAGCTTCCAGTAGAACAGATCCCAGTTACAAACGCAAATTTTGAAAACTGATCTCGTGTGGCCATAATAGAGAAGTGTCGGAAGTTTGACAATCAAATTGGAAGGTTCCAGACCACTGCTGAAGCTTACATAGTGGAATTACAAGGTTAGGACATGATTTTGGGAGTGGCTTGGCTGCATAAGTTAGGCAATGTGTTATTTGATTGGGAAGAAATGGAAATTTGCTTGGACTGGAAGGGGAAAACTGTGAAGCTGCAGTGTCATTATCCGGAGAATTGGAGAATCAATCAGGAAAAAGAACTTATGTTGTTACCACGAATATACTAAAGCCGAGAAAAATCATAACATGGGAAGGGAATAAGGAAACCATCAGCAGGGAACCTAGAAGTCTGCTACAGAATCAATGTCTTAATGTTAGCCTTGAGGACAAGGCTCATTTTGAAGCGGATGGCAATGATAAAACACTGCAAAGTGAGAGGAATGAGACTCAAAGAGTGGGGTCCACTCAACCAAGTCACACATTCAATTTCTAGAATGATTGATGGAGGGAATAAAAGCTAGTAACAATGTCTCTTATTCTACTGATATTCCATTAAAGAGGGGAAGTGGGAAAGACATTCAGTTTCAAGAAGGATGAATGAAAGGAATAAAAGCTAATTAATAATGTCATTTATTTTATGTTATAAGAATGAGGGAATAGGAAGGGGGAAAGATATTCATAAAATATTCTAAGAAACAATTAGAGGAATTCTTTCTCTGATTAGGAGCAATTATGCTCTGGTTTAGGAGTTCTTAGAACTCTGGTTTAGTTCTTTTTCTGCATTTTCATATTTCCAGCATTGTAAGAGCTTCAGAGCTCATCAATTATAGCAAATAAAATCTGGTTTCTATCACACACCCCCTCCCCTATCTTCGCTAAAAAAAATTGCATCAAACATTGTTTTGCCACACTTACATCTATTCATGTCATTTACTATACGACACAACTAGAGTTTTCGCTTTAATTTGTATAGGTACGACTATACATCTGGTATTTGCAATTTTGAAAGGTAAGGTTATGTTCTCGGTAGCACAACTGAAGTGTGTATTCTAGTGTCTTTGTTATAAATGACAGAGAAAGTTGAAAGAGTGACAGAAAACAAATGTTATGCACAATTTTTTTAGTGACTATAGGAGAAGTGGATTTTTTTTCGAAACTAGAGGGGGTGTTAGTGTTATTTAAGGTGACCTTAGGGGAGGTAAAGGCAGTTTCCCCTTGAAAAAATGGAAAGCAGAATTTTTAAGAAGCAGAAATGCACAATTTTCAATACAAAGTTTCTCTTTTCTTTAGTATAAGGGCACATGTTAGCAATTATCTTAATATAAAGCACAAGATGTGCCATTGGAATACAATAAAATCCAGAAAGTAGCAGTAACAAATACTGCAGAAAACCTCCACAGTCATAAAAATTAGCCAACTAAAACCCCAAACAATCAACTTATTAAAAGTTTTAAATACTTGATGAAAGTAGACCAACTTTCTGATATAACTGTCAAAGAATGCACAGGTAATAAATTTAGATTCCCTCACATATACCATATAATGACATAGTAAATCCACCAAAGTCAATGCATATAAGCAATGACATGACAGTCCACAAAATATATGCCACAACAAAATGATAGAGGGTACCATGTTAAGCTATTCCACTGGGCATTAACTTTTACTAAAAACACAATTCCATTAACATCCAAAATCAATTTTCATTTACTATCCACCAATGCCACTCCAAACTTACCATCTTCTATTGATTTTCATTTAGCCAAAAACGGAAAAAATCTCAATCTCATATCATTAAGAGTAGATTACAGAAAATAGCAATTTATTCAAAGCTGCTAGCAATATTTTGTACTAGATGGCTTATCGCAGAACAACAGGAATTTGTTTGGATTATGTTGTGTTATAGTGCTACTATAATTGCTATTAGGTAACACTGATCATTAACAAATCAAAAGTTGCAAGAATTCCCCAAAAATTTAAAGCATACCAAAGCTTTCGCGGATTTCATAATGATAGTGTTGAACACCTTTTTCCTTGTTACAGGATCCAAACTCCCCCACCAATCAACACAACCCTTCTTCCTCCAATAAAAATTAGCAGCAACCCCAACCACATTCAACTTCTCCTTCAATTTCACACCTCTCTTTTTCCCACCACAACTATTCAACCAAGCCAGCCTCATCGAAACCTCGATCCTATTCGCAATAAAAGCCTCAATCCCATAATACCCCTTCGATTTCAACCAACTGAATTCCACCCAATCCTCTCCAAGATCAGCCTCTTCCCCTCTAAGAAACCCGCCGCCAGAGATTTGATCCATGGCCTCCATAAATCTGTCAACATCCTCCACAAGAGCCTCAGAAAACGTCACTGCATCAAGCGGCCTCGCTGAACAAGAACACTCCGACGCCTCCTCCCCTTCCTGGGACTCAAAAAGCCGAGCCGAATCAAATATTAACTTACCAGCGATGTCTGATTCGGCGATTCGAGAAAGGAGGCCGTGTGATTTCTTGAAGCAGACAGTGGGAAGGAAGGGAGGATCGCGACAGAGAAGATCGGGGAGGATGATGAAGCAACCATGGCCGTTGGATTGTAGTTTGGATAGCATTTGGAGGAGGATCTGGACGAAATTGGAATCCAGAATGGTGAGATGAGAGATACGGTGGTGAATTGAGAGAGAGGAGAACCATCTGAGAATGGAGATTCTAGGGTTAGGGTTAGGGTTAGGATTTGGGGATTGGGAATGGTAGAGAGAGATGTGGGAAGTGAGTGAGTCCATGAGTTGACGGTGAGCCATGAGAGAATTTTAATTTGTGCAGAGAGAGGGAGGTTTGGAATTTGAGTTGGGAATGTTGGAGGATATTTTGGGATGATGGTGATGACAGTGTTTAGATGACAGAAGTCTGAGAAGACAATGGGAAAAATGAAAGGAGGAATCTACGCATTCAGGGGTTGCCACGATGGATTCATATTTGGGCGGGGAAGAGAAAAAAAGAGGACGCATGTGCAAGGGTGTTTATGGAATATACTTTAAAAAAATACTCCTATTAAACATTTTAAAACTAATGAATGGAATCCATCTGAAGTTGAGTGGAATGGAATGTAACGAAATAGAATAGAACTTTATATTTTACTTTTTTGGATATTTTAAGAGGAAATTTACTATATTGTTTAAAAATGATAGAATGAAAATGAATTCTTACATCTATATTCTATTTTCATTCTTTGTTAAAAAACACTATATTGTATATAATTTAAAAAGATGAATTAAAATTTTATATCTCTTCTTAATTGGTGAAATATCATTTTCATCTTGTTAATAACTATTTTAGTTGCAACTTAGTTATAATAATATCATGTAGAAAAAATTAACTAAAAATAATCAATTAACAGAAACAACTAAGAGAAACTTGACCAGAAATGAATGGAAGAAGGGTATAATTATTGTTCTGTAAAACAGGAAAATGTATAATTATTATTTCATTTAAAAAGAATGATTGTGATCACAAAATTTGAAAGGTCCTTTTTAATTTTAATAGTCGATTCTAATGAAAAGTTTATTCTAATTAAATATACAATTATTATACATTTTCCTCGTAGCGTTAAGTCGATTCTAATAAAACCTTGAAAATATTGTGTTTTTATTTTCTAAAATATGTGTTTATTTTATCTTAATAAGAGACTTTTAAATAAAATAATGTCATGGAGAGAAGATAAAATGCTAGATAATGAATATATATTTTGGGAAATATTGAAAATACTTTTTTGATATTTTTATTGTTTCTAGAAATATTGTCAATGTTTCCTTTATAAAGTCTTTTGCCTTCTTATCAACGAAAAAAATTAACATAAAATTTAGGAAATATTTCCACAAAGTAAATAGGCCCCTAATAATCGAGTTCACATTTATTATTGTAAGAATATAATAAGGATAATTTGGTCATATCAAAACGATGGAATCACATTAAATATCACTTCATTCCATTTCATTCCACTATATTTATCAAGCCAAACAAAACCTCACGAAATGTTTAATAATCAGGTTTAATTACACCTATCAACATTTCCTAGAAATCTGGTCAGCCTTGCCTTGATATGACTAGGTGTCTTTTGATTATTTGATCAAGTGTAAGCTCACAAGGTCTCTCATCTAACATGGTATGCCTTTGACCACATATCGATCATCTTGGAATTCAACCATTTTCCTTTTTCCTCGAAATACAAGAACAAATCCAAAAGGTTTGAACAAATTTGGCTAAAGGATGAAAATTGTCACCAAATTATTAAAGATATTTGGAAAAATCAAACAAGGAATGCTGCTAGTAAAATCAAAAGTAGTATGGATTCCCTTCATGCTTGGAAGCACTCAATTTTTGGCAATATTCCTAAAAAGATTAGGAACATTCAAGATCAACTAAATAGGATGCACACTAGAACTCAAAATAGTGCTACCATAACTAACACAGCGGGGTTACAATCTCAGCTTGATCCTATTTTGGACCATGTATTTTCATTACAAAGCTTCCCAAAGACAAAAAAGAAATAAAATTGAAGCTCTCACATTGGAAATGGGACTTTGCAACATGACTCTATTTTCATAAGAGATATTATCACTAACACTTTTCAAAATCTTTTCACCACTAGTAACCCCACCAATATTGAGAACACCATGCGGTGGTGCAAGGTAGAGTTACTAGTAATATGAATACTATGGGTATGAAGTCAAATTCACCCCTTGACCCAGATGGGCAGCCAACATTGTTTTACCAAAAATTATGGACTCTTGTTAGCAAAGATGTGATCTCTCAAGTTCAAAGTATCCTTAATAATGATGCCGACATAAATGTTATCAATAATACTTTCAAATGTCTTATTCCTAAAACTAAGCATCCTACTAATTTAGATGAATTTCGTCTTATTTCTCTTTGTAGCGTCTTATTTGGTCAATGCATCAAGTCAACGCTTTGATAAAAAGTCAACTTCTTAATTCAAACATTTGAGCCAGACACTTTGAAGAAGTCACCTTCTCCACATCTTGTGCTCATCAAAGTTGGACTTATCATTTGATTGAAGAAGTTAAATAACATCCTCTATAAGTGTCATCCTTTGATATATTTGACTTAAAATTAAGATACAATAAATTAATTATGAAGATATACATGAACATGTTTTAAATGTTGATTCAAAATCTTCAATGGTAATATCTTCAACGAATATATTTTTCTTTGTTTAAATAGAAAGGTCTCTCAATATCGGAATGTGTTGAGAATTAGGAAAAAGGTAATTATCTAAATATTCCTTCCAAAAAGGCCTAGAACACATCAAAATAAAAAATGAGTGAAAAATCTTCTAAGTAGAGAGTTATTAGAATTGATGTGAATCAATGAAGTTGCTATACATTTGATGTGATATAAGATTTGACTTGTAATATTCTCTCAATGAGCATTAAAATTTTAGAAACAAATTTTGTGTCAATTCAAACATAAACTAGAACTGATGTAAATCAACCCAATAGTTGCAACAACTGCTTCCTCCATAAGAGGTACCTGAATATGTGTAAGAATACTTATGAACCTCAACAACAACTTGCTAGAATGTCAAGAAAGTAAAAAGGTATCTAGTAGTGGCAGCCTAGAGAAGTGTAATAGAATAATCAAAGCTTGAAGTCGCAAAGTAAATAATACTTGTATGCTATTGCTTAATAGTAGATTAAGTCCTTGACTACATTGAGGCTAAATCTCATATACTCAAATACTTAGTACAAGTATTATAATAGATGTATCAATACTATATAATGGATTACATCTATTATATACAATCAAGATTTTAGAGTATCTAAGTACCTTTTTTTTTTTCCTGCCCTAGAGCTTTTAGAGCCTAAAACGAATAATATATATATATATATATATATATAAAGATATATATTTGTTTTAATAGGGCGACTTTTTTGGATAGGGATACTCAAATACTCAAGGAATTTATTTTTGATGAATAATCTTCTATTCTTGGATTCTATTTTCGGATTCTTGAAAGGAAGACTAATTTCTAGGATTAATCCACTGTTTCAGAATTTCATCAATATCTTAAGGTTTATTTTATAATGTTAATTTCACATTGATGATTGTATTCTTTTTCATTTGATTACCTTTTTATTTTGATTGCTTATTTCGAATCTCAACAGACTTGATAAATTTGGTTTGACATAATTCAGTTTCTAAACTAATTAATTTAAGTTTTTTGACGTTTGATTGTTAACTATAATCCTTTCACTACAAGAAATTTTGAGTTTTGCGACACAAGAATTGCGACGGGTGCTAAAAAACCGCCGCAGCTCTCTCTTTGCGACACCTCTTACTATGGTGCTAAACAACCGCCGCTACATTTGTAAGTAAAATCAAGAGGCGCTGGTTTTTTTCCAATCCCGCTCCCATTTTTTGTAAGTCCCGCTCTCTAAAATTCTTCTCATATCTCTGCGACCCTTTTCTCCCAAAACTAAAAACCCCTTTCTCCCAAATTTGTTTCCTTCAAATTTCCCAAACCCCTCGATCTCCCTATGCAGAACCGTGATTTCCAAAGTCTCGGCGTTTTGATTTGCTTCCCTCAAATCTCTCAAATCCCTAAAACCTCAATCTCCCCCAAATATCCTTGCTCTCATAATTTCACTTTTATCTCTTACTAGCTTTCCATTTGATCTCTGTTTGTTGCAACCTATGGTACGATTTCCTTTCCGTTGTTAGGCTTTTGATTTCACTGTTCTAAGGGTGCTGATTTTTTGCTTTGAATGCCATTTCTGTGAAACAGGAGGAGAACGGTCGCATGTAGTGTTACCGAATGACGAGGTACTTTTCAAATTTATCGTTGGTGAAGTAAACTCCCATCTTTGGTGAATTTATGTATTTGTTTATTTTCCATGATTGTGCTGTTCAGGTAAGTAAACTTCATTTTCCGACCCATTATTTTCTTTTTGCTTTTTCTTTACAAATTTTTAAGCTTTTTTTAATGACTTATAAAAAGTTCGTTTTTTTCTCACTTGTGTTTAGAGCTGTGATGCTTCTTTGTTGCTGACTTCCACAAGAAGAAGCTTATTTGAACAAGAACATGACAGAAGCTTTGGTTTGAGGAATTTCAAATACGTTGATACAATAAAAGAAGCTGTTGAAAGAGAGTGTCCTGGAGTTGTTTCTTGTTCTGATATCCTTGTTCTTTCTGGTAGAGATGGCATTGTTTCAGTAATTTTATCTTTTTTGTTCTGTCTCTGACTTTGTTCATCCTAACTTGGAATGGTACTTGTTTTTTCTTTTTAAAGAAATTATATCGGTACACAAATCTAGTACTTTTAGTATGATATTAATTTTGCATATATTATTATTAAATTGAAGAGAGTAGTTAGAGACTTAGATCTAGTCCATGTATGTTTTAATTTGTTATGTCAAGTTCAAAACAATCACATCTCTTATAAAGTGCTTATTATTATTTTGATTCTTTTACTCTTAATCTTATTAATATTAATATTCATGTATTTTACAAACATTAGAAATTCAAGTGAGGGATGAGCTTGTAGAAGACTTTTTAAGTCTACTAAAGGCGTGGGTTAAGCTATGCGAAGAGTTTTCATTAATAGGTTCTGAAAGGTCATATTCTAATCTAGATGTGGACGAAGAAGCTGATGACAAAATTAGTGATGTGAAAAATGAAGCTATAGATAACTCATCTGACTTTGAGGAATTTGAGATGGAAAAATTACTTGTTGGTTGTTACGGTGATCCCAATGAAGTAAATAAATCATGACTATATTTTATAGTATGTTGGCTTCGAACTTGCAGAATAACTTAATTGATTTACAATAGGAATGGCTACTATATCTTAGATCTTAGCTTATTATTACTTCAAATATGCATAGCTACTTCAAATATGCATAGCTACTTCTAGCTACTTTCAAGTTTGGTGAAATTATTTATCTATATAATTTCACAGAAATTGGTCATTGCACGAAGAGTCTCGAGTTTATGCCATTTTGTCTTTCGCTTTCCACATTCCTAATAAGCGCATCGTTCCTTCTTTATGGGTTGCTCAGTGATGACGCTTTCTTTTATGTAAGAGTCTTTTTTCAGCTCATTGTTTTCTGTTTCTTTCTGAAATTTAATATATATACTTATATGTTTTTACAGGCAACACATACATTGGATCGTCAAGAGATAGAAGACGTTCTTTTGAGTCTAGTTGTCGGTCTAATCATGAAACAATATCATTAGGAATTTAGGAACTATCTAGATGAATTATGAACTAAGTTTGATGTTGTTTTTCATTTTCAGTCACTATATTAATGTTTTGGTTTTTGAATATTTAAACTAATTTACTTATTGTTTTGATCAATTTCAATGTATGGTTGTTACTTTTGAATATATTATATGAATTAGATTTATTTATAATTTTATATTTGTGTATTTTAGTTATGTAAATGAGATTTGAATATTTTTTTATTTTAATTAAATAAACAAAAAATGGAAAAAAATAATAAAAAAACAAAATAAGTTAATTTGTGACGGTTTACTCCGTCGCTAAAAGTATATAAAGGCGGTTTGTAACTGTCGCTAAAAGGATATAAAGGCGGTTTATAACCGTCGCTAAAAGTACATAGAGGCGGTTTGTAACCGTTGCAATACCATCTTAGAACAAAAAATAGGTGATTTAAAGACTCTATTAGAGGCGGTAAGAACCGCCGCAAACATTTGCGACAGTTGGAACGACGGTTTTTTTAACCGTCGCAAAACAGTCTCGCGACGCACGAATCTGCGACAGTTGAAGAACCGTCGCAAACATCAAACTGCGGCGGTTACAACCGCCGCAAACCCCTTATTTAACCGCCGCAAAACGTTTTTTTTCTTGTAGTGATTAATTATTGTGATGCTTAATCCAATCAAAGAAACATAACTCACATAGGGTTGATCAATTCTGTAGTCAAACATGAATAGAGACACAATTTAGAAATTGAGTCCATTGAAGAATTTGTGATAGGTATGAAATTCTCGAACTAGTGGATTAATCGTTGCAATATACGTGATTGTAATTCTTTTCCGTAATTTCTTCGAACGTAAATTCAAAACCCTCCTCTTTATGTTTTTATTGATTTTGAATTCGGTCAATATTGTTAGAAGTTCTTACAAGATGATTCAAGTTATTGTCCTACGCTACATTTTTATTACTCGTATTTGACTCATGTGCGACATCGGATCATGTATTTACAATAACACGTTACCTACTCGAGATGATTTGAATATTAGAGGGATTATTTTGTTTTCCTATGTGTCCTACATGTAATAAAAAACTAGAAAATATGGATCACATTTTTAAGGAATGTGAATGGGTTAAACTACTTTGGGTTGGATCTCTTTTAGGGATCAATTTTGAAAATATGCAAATTGACCTAATGACTTGGCTGGAACAATCAATTTTACAAGCTCCCAGTATCGAAACCAAGTTGGTTTGAAGAACTATGACCCTTACTTATTTTGATGATAACAAATTATTTTGTAGAAACAATTTAAAGCACCAATGTTATGTTTTAGTGTGTAATTTCTAAATTAGGTTATTCTATGAGTTCACGTTACACCCTTTGATCTTTGGGTCCAAGTTAAATGAACATCAAGACTCCAATCTATTCTCCATATTCTAAGTCTGGTGAATGCTCTAAAAGGCGCCTTTGATGACTTTATCTAATACAAATAATGCTTTAATTAGTTTATCTCTGATGATCATAATAAGCATAAGGCCTTTGATAGCCTTGACAAACAAATGATTATATGTCTGATAATCACATCAAGCATATAATCGTCTGACTTGTTTAATAGTCAATACTCTGATAATAGCCAAGGCTCTAATGAAAGTCAATGCTCCAGAAAGTTAACTCTCTAAAAAAAAATAACGCTCTAAAGAAGACAAAGCTTTTGCGCATCCTATACTAAACACCTTGAATTTGTATTTGTCTAAAGGTATATGCAACATAATCTAGATCCAACACAAATATTGATTCTGACACTAGAATTGCACCAGTTCATGAATAAATTGAGATACTTTATAACTTAAACCAATCTAATTTAATTAATGTCATAAATGATTTGTTAAATAAAAACCACAAATTGTCTCTAAAGCTGAAAGCACTTAGGAAAATAAATGCAAACTTAACTAAAGAAATCAATGCCTGAGAAACTGAAAATGTTGAGGTTAGATATGAAAATAAAACCTTAAAAGACACTCTTGTTTCAAATCCTTAAAAAAATTCCTCCTCGTGTTAACATGAAGAGAATGTTTTTTTTAACGCATATTGGTTTTAATAGTCACTTCATAAAGACTTAAGATTGCAAAGCCTCTTTGAATCTCCTTGTGAAAGAATATGAGTTTACTTTTGATAATGAATGTTTGGAATATTTTAATATTTTGAAAAGTAAACTAGTCTATACTTTTATCATAGTTGCACCAATTTGGGATTACTTTTTGAACTCATGTGTGATGCTACTGATTATACAATTGGTAGTGTTAGGACTAATAAACTAATTTTTTTTCCATGCCATATATTATGATATCAAATTTTTAAATGAAAATCAAGTTAACTATGCCACTACATAAAAAAAGTTGTTAGCATAGTATTTGCATTAGAGAAATTTAGATGTTATTTAATTGGGTAAAAAAAATTGTGTTTGTTGACCTTGCTGCTTTTAAATACATGTTAACCAAAGGAGAGTTGAAACCTCAACTAATTAGATGGATTTTGCTTTTATAGGAATTTGTTCTAGAGATAAAGGATAAGAAATGATTGATAATGTGGTTGCAACTCATCTTTAAAGGTTGGGAAACCTATTTGTAACTAGAAAAAAAAAAAATTGGGTGGGAGAGTTTCCAAATGAACATCTGTTATCTATCGTGGCGAGGCCCTGGTTTGCTAACATGGCAAAATTTAAAGCAAGAAATATAATGCCAGAGGGATACACTTGGCAACCAAGGGATAAATTCCTTAAGGCATCCAACCATTTTATGTGGCATGATCATTTTCTCTTTAAATTTAGTCATGATGGGTTGTTTAGGAGATGTGTAGAAAGTGAGGAAACACTAAAGATAATGTGGCATTGTCATAGTTCACCAATGAAGGACATAGTGGTGAACGCATTGCAACTAAAGTTCTTTAGAGTGGGTTTTTATGGCCTACCATGTTTAAGGATTTTAATGAGTTCACAAGAACATGTGGTAGTTACCATCACACAGGTAATATTTCTAAGAAAAAAATGAGATGGTCCTTAATGGCATCCTTGAAGTTAAGCCTTTCGATTTTCGGGGCATTGATTTTCATGTGCCCATTTTCGTCATATAATTCAAATCTTTATATTCTTATTTGAGTGGATTAATTAAGTAAATGGATTGAAGCATTTGCATCTGTAGCTAATAATTCAAAAACTATGATTTATTTTCTCAAGAAAAATATTTTTGCTCGACTTGGGGTACCAAGGGTTTTGATAAAAGATGGGGGTCACACTTTTGGAATAAGTATTTAGATAGTGTTTTGTCCAAGTACAATTTTAAGTATAAAGTTGCCATACCTTATCACCCTAAAACATCTGGCCAAGTTGAAGAGTCTAATAGACAACTGAAAATAATTTTACAAACAATTGTTAGCTCTTCACGGAATGATTGGTCAAAGAAGTTGGACGATGCTCTATGGGTATATCGAACAACTTGTAAGATTACTTTGGGGTTCTTTTAAAATTAGCTAGTATATGGCAAATCACTTACTAGTTGAGTTAGAGCATAAATCATTTTGGCAATTAAAATTTTGAACTTTGATTCTATGTTGGTAGGTGAAAAAAGATTGTTGAAACTGAATTAACTAGAAGATATGTGGCTAATGGTGTATGAGAATGCATCCATTTATAAGCACAAGACCATGATACCACAATACAAATTTAGCTTATAAAGAGTTTCAACCAGGAAAACAAGTGTTGTTGTTTAACTCCCAGTTGAGATTATTTCCAGGAAAGTTGAAATGAAAGTGGTCCAGTTCGTTGGTGATCAAAGAAGTCTCGCCACATTGAGCCGTTGAATTAATGGAACCAAGATCATAAAGATCGTTTAATGCGAACAACCAAAAACTGAAGTACACCTTAGAAGAGATATTCCTAGCAAACGTGTATCGCTCATTCTCAGTGACCCTTGAGGACATCAAGTGTCAAGATAGTGACAGTAAATGAGTGATGCATTGGAGAAAACCATTGAGATAAATAAAATGTCAACTTACATTCTTGAGTGTTTTGAATCATGCATATATGTTATCATATGCAAAACAAAATGATGATCGATAATTCATTTGACATGATACTCAAAGGGTTAGTTTCCTATTTACCTACCTGGTGAGGTTTATGTCTAAAAAGTTCATGTTTTTCATTGTGTGATCTTATGACATGTATCATTTCATCAGAACATGAATCGATTTTCCACAACATGTCTACTTGTAATTTATACATGCAATAAGGCAATTTTCTTGGTACTCTATGAGCCCTTTTGCCTATCCTTAATTATTATCCTTTGATAACTCCTTTGAGCCTGAACCCTTTTAGTTGTGTTACTTAGCCATATTACAAGCGAATGACCTAAATTATTTTTTTTCCTAAACCTATACTTGGAGTTAGGTTTACCTTAATTTTATGACTTGACAAATTTTTTAAGTTTGAAGTTGCTCATAGAATAGAAACTTATTAAGTTTGGGCTGAGGTACAAGAGAAACAAAAGTAGAAAACTATTGAATAAAATGTGTCATCTTGCTAAGTAGTAATTGAGTGATCCTGAAATCAAAACATCATTCATGTCAAAATGCAGATTATCAACAAAAAAAAAAAAAGTATGTGAATAAACTCTGAATTTTCCTCTCTTGTACTTTACTGGTTGATAAGTTGTCAAAGTAATAATGTAAAGTTAAAATGATTAGTATGTTTGCCTAACTCCAAGTTGTAAGCTCACTATCCAAAATGGCTCACTTTTACCTTGCCTCATTACAACCTAAAAAACCCTCTAAAAGTGTATGTACAATTTACATTGTAAACATGTTTACAACATTTTCAAGCATATGGTAGTTGATCGATGTATTTGAACTTCGATGTTAACTGTAACACCCCAATTTTTAACAGCGCGAGTGTATTTTTTTTAAACAAAAAACTAAAGAAAGAAATACTTTTGGATAAAATATTTAAGTCGTAACACAACAACAAAAGTCGACAATATTTACAAACAGCGGAAATAGTTTTTGAAACAAAATCCAAAGTATTTAAATAGCAAAATTACATCGGGGCTATGAGACCTATCAGACATAGCTCATACCCCTGAAGTATTCTCGATAGACACCTGTATAAAAGCACTGCCCCAAAAATTTTAACTTCCCCACGTCGCATCAAGAAAATGGTACAAGGACCCATCAAAATAAAAGCCAAGCTGACAATATGAGGTATAGGTATAGTCTTTCAAATTGAAATAAATACATCCACAAAAGAAAGACAACTAAACCCTATACAACCATCTAATCTGATCATGCTACAAAAAGCTATACAACCTGGGTGATCTCCACGCGCCCCGCAAGATCCTTCTGACATAGCTTCGATCAGGTATGACTAACTACTTTCCCATCTCCAAGGTACTAACTGGTAGGATGATCCTGGTTCTCATCTAAGGGCAAAGCCCGGATTTCCACAATAATTGTAAAGGTCACCAACCAAAATTAACAAATATCACATAACAAAATTCTTATATTTTCAAATGCTCAAAAGAACTTTTCGTCTTAGCATACTCCTCGAAAGGGTTTTCATATGTCCAAAAAGGCATAAACAATGTTGAAAAATGAAGTTTTGACAAACTGCACTGTCATAGCCGAATACAACTGAGAAAATGCAAATTTTCAATTCACAAATGGCTCTGAATCAATCAACAGTTCAAACATTAATGTTATCAATTATGAACACATAATTAACACCAAATTAATCTCCACAAATTCACACCTGAACCACACATCGAATATTCATTAAATCAATTATGAACACATATGGAAATCAAAACTTAATCAACCCAACTTCACGCCTCTAAGCAATTACGACAAATCACAACAACAATCGAATATGTATATACAATCATCATAGTATAACAAGCCTAAATTGTGTACCAAGCACTTTAATGCAATACGTATATGCCAAAATGCATGATTCCAGAATTCCAAACCAAAACCCTCCTCGAAGGAGCGTAATCATAATTGTACCGCCTATCACAGACCAATACTAATTACCAAGGTGCAATCTCTCACAGATCAACATGATTTACTAGCACGCAGTCGCTCACAGACCAGCACGACATACAAGAGTGCAGTCACTCACAGACCAACACAATTTTCTAGAGTGAAATCACTCACAAATTAACACATTCTTGAGTGCAATCTCTCACAGATCAACATGATATACAAGAGTGCAATCGCTCACAGACTAGCACGATTTTCTAGAGTACAATCGCTCACAGATAAGCACATTCTAGAGTGCAGTCTCTCACAGATCAGCACAATATACAAGAGTGCAGTCGCTCACAAACTAACACGATTTTCTAGAGTGCAATCGCTCACATATTAGCACATTCTATAGTGCAATCTCTTACATATCAACACAACATACAAGAGTGCAGTCGCTCACAGACCAACACGATTTTCTAGAGTGCAATCGCTAACAGATCAGCATATTCTAGAGTGCAATCTCTCACATATCAATATAATATACAAGAGTGCAGTCGCTCACAGACTAGCACGATTTTCTAGAGTGCAATCTCTCACAGATCAGCACATTCTAGAGTGCAATCTCTCAAAAATCAGCACGACTCGACAATCCCCGCATGGATAAGATGAACCAACAATTCACATGGCATCATCCTGTGGCCCATCACGGTCACGACTATCACCATAGCCCCATCGCATTCACCATGTACTATGAAATGCATAAGCATACTCTGACTCTTTTCACCACAATTATTAAGTAAATGCAGCTATTAAAAGATTTTCCATATTTAATACTCATTTAACACTAATGATTTTTCATATACAACGTAGTGCATACTTAAACATATTTATTCACACCAATTTAAATTTCCACAACCACACATAAATCACGTCTCCAAATTCCATCCACACTTAAATTGAATTAAATTCATTTTCCACCAAGTCACACATAAATTTCATCTAAAAAATTCATAATATTAATTATGAACGCATCAATTTCACCTAACATGAATCACCAAAATTTCCAAACATTAATCACCATATTCAATCTCCAAAATTTTCAAACATAAATCACCACAACAACATTAATATATCAGAGTTCTCCCCATTGCTAACTCGGTGCCAACGGTCTAGGTTCCTTTTTGAGACTCAAGGAGCTAACTACATAAACATAAATCTTTATAACAATTTGTTCACAATAAATTTAATCCACACACAACAAAATTCCTAAAATTAAATCTTTCTCACACACTAAACTTTTAAAATCCAATAATCTATATTATTTAGTTAAAACTCAATAAAATAAATATTGTCCAAATTTCGCATACACAAAATCAACTATTAAAACACCAAATTTTTTGAGTTAATAAGATACTCTAATTTTTTTTTCTTTTTAAACTCGGTCCAAGAGTAATTAAAATAGTAACATTTTAAACTCTAACCATTTTTAAACTCGCTTCCAAAGTTAGTTCACTAGCACCGTAGTGTGGAGGTGAACAACTTTCCCTTCTATCTCTTTGCGAAACGAAGCTTAACTCTAGAAGAAAAATGAAGGTTTGTATTTGTGGGTTTTTGGTTTCCTAAACTGAGGAAGAAGAAAGAAGTTCTCGCAGGTTTTCTGTTTTCCTTCGGTTTCATTGCTTTCTTATATATATATACATGCATTACTTTATATATATATTATTAAAACCAAACCACAAATATCTAAAACTATCTAGATATTTCATAAAATTACCATTTCACCCATCACTTCCCAAACTACTTTTTGTTAAAAATATCAACTCTCGTCGCAACTCAGTTGACAGATACAATTTTCAGCAACCCGAGGTATTTTTTACAAAACTGCACGATAAAAAAATTTTCGTAACCTAATTAAATTATTTTCTAACAAATAATTTAAATCGGGTCTCAATATATATATATATTTTTCATGTTCCAGCATACCAAGTGCTTCCTTTCAAAATGTTGACTACTCCAAAAATATACCTCATCAAATTTATATAACACCTCAAAACACTAATGAGGAGCAACAAAATATTTCTCCACCAACTTCGCCATCTTTTTCTGCTATAACTGAAATATATATATATATATATATATATTAAACATATTATTTACTATAATAAAATATGATTTTGATATTTAATTCCCAAAATTAAAAGTCAATTGTGCTAAATGCTTAAGCAATTTAACACCAAATACCCTAAAATCGCATAAATTAGAATTTAGAAAATTAAGGGTCTTACATTAACCACATAATTCCTTAAACACTTGAGAGAAATTTGGTGAGTTGTGTGTAGAGGAAGTTGAGTCTAAGAGGTAAGTGTCAAATGAATTGTCTAACTTTCTAACTTACATTTGAAATTTCCTTGCAGATAGAAATGATTTTGGGCATGATATATGCTTTCTAACATGATATATTCTGACAGTGAGATCAGAATATAGTGAGATTAGTTGGTAGAGAATTTTGGGAAGTTGCATTGATGACACACATGATTATTTTTGAAAAACTTTGTTCTTTGAGGACAACTAACATATTAAGTTTTGGGTTGTGATGAATTTTTATGAATCCTAGTTCTTAAGCATTTTATAGTTATCTTATTTAAAGTTTTATTTAACTTCGTATAGTTTTAAAGTCAATTTAATAAAGGAAATGCTTTTTTAACTACTGGAATTGTTTTTGACATTTTATTACTAACTCTTTCTAAGTAGACAGATTGTTATTTTAATAGGATTCTGAATTCTTGATGCAAAGGGTAAGACAACTACACTTTAGAAGAATCTTTGTGCAATCTTTATGTGTAACTATTTTCTTCATTTGTATATTTTATCAAATATTATGAGTAGCTGATTTATTTATTGATCAGGGCATTGATGAACCTCATTGAATATATGTAACTTTTATTTTTATATCCTATTTATGCAATGTAAAGTATTTGGTTATTCATCTATTTTTACTATCAATGATTTTTTTGTAATCGATATTATGGAATTGAACTTAGGTGTTACTTCATTATTGGGAAATAGGTTGTAATAATTGGAACTACAATAGATGTAAATGTTTTAATATTGTTATAGAAATATAAAATATTAACATGTGGCTCTAGGAATTAATAATAGTGAAAGTAACAAGTCAGATAACCTAAAGGAGTGGGGTCATTGTTATGAGAAAGGGATTTTGTGTCAAGGAATTAGTCTTAGTCTAATTGGTTCATTTGACAAAATTTAATAAACTAGAATGTTAAAATAGTGAATTAATAATTACATAAAAAAAAAGAAGGTGATTCAAATTCCTAATTATTTTTCTCAAAATCTTTATCTCATTATTTTTTATTTCATTTGTACTCAAACAACCCATCATTAAACTTTTTAGTCAAACAAGTGTTTACAACTTTTTTGCATTACGAAATTCCTAATAATTTATGTTGAGACGATTTTACTTATCATTATGATAACTTGAACGATTTGGTACTCTTGCTATAGAGTTATCACATAAGAATCTTATAACTATCAAATGTCAAGATTGAATTTCTGGTAAGTTGATTCACACTCCTTGTGTATCGACTTACACGTCTTTGAAAACCCAATTTTGAAGTCTAGAGCTGTGTGAGTCAATTTTCAACCCAGGAACTTCTAAATTTGAGTTCTTGAAGTTCATAAATTGATTCATAAGTTTGTAAGTGGTTTAACAAGGTTTAAAATCACTTAAAAAAAAGGTTTTAAATGAGTTTTAAGGGATGCCAATGCAATATGATCACGCTAAAAAGTAAATGCATGTTAAAACAACATGCAACAAAACTTATGCATCATAAAAATTTCATTTTCATGATTTCTTTAATGATCAAGTAGTCTATGCAAGTACTACAAAATGAGAATTAACAAAGCACACACAAACATAATCTAGACTAAACAAGTTGACATCACTCAAAACACTAAGTTTAAAAACTAACTTATGAGGCACTTTGCAATTACATCATTGCATCTAACTACTAAAGTAGAATGAATGATCAATATAAGTGTAATGTATAATCCTCTAGTACACGTGTAGCTACTAATATTATTGATCCTTTAAAATAAATCTAAAATTACAATTCATGTGAAGTGATGCCATCAATGACAAAAGTGATTTACAATGGAAACAAATATTTTATGTTGTTTCAACGACTCTCTTCTCAATGATTATGTTTTTAATATTATATAAAGAACTTCATTTAAACTAAAGATGTTGACGATCATAAAGATCATAACAATCTTAATGATCATGTTTACAACATTCAAGATTAGAAGACGACATCAATTAGATTGAAAATCAAACGATGAAGTCCTAATAATCGATTTAATCAAAAGAATGTTAAAAAATATGAAAAAATGAACAAAGAAATAGAAAGTTTATTTACACTTTGAAAAGATAACTATATAAAAATCAAAATGTCATTGGTTTACAAAATGTGACCATTTCATTTGATCATATAAAGTAGGTTTATTTAAAAACAGAAAAGAAAATAAAAATGAAAAAACCTTGAATAAGGTTCTATTTAATTGAAATTTCCTCTATATTGGAATTCATTAGAGCTTGTTATAAATCCACCAAGTATATACAATTATAATCAATTTTGCGTGATTTATTTTGGATTGATATAAGATTTATATTGTAATATCCTCTATGTGAGAGCCAACATCCTAGATAAATTTTGTGATTGTATTTAATACAAATTCAATCCTTTGTAATTTAGCCCATCAGTTGCAACCACCTTTGTTTAAAGGTTAGTATAGAGAGATAGATAAATACTCAAATCCTTAGTAATTCAATTTTTCAAATTTATTAAGTAGACTAAAAGATATTTATTGGGTAATCTTGAGAGTTAGTTAGAACAATACTTATGTAGTCTAGAGAGGCAGAGTAAATAACACTTGTATAGCTAGGAGATCCATAGTAAATAATACTTGCTTTGAATAATGGATTAATTTTTTTTGGGTGAATAAGACAAAATCTCTATATAAGGGAAACTTAGATGTAACAAACAGTTGTTGTGAACTAGTATAAACATAATGTGTTCATCTTTTTTTTTCACTCTTTATATTTACTGTTCTTTGTGTCTTATCTTCAAACATAATGTGTTTATTCTTCTTTTCATTATTAATTTGAAGAAAACTCTTTGAGAAATAACTTAACTTAAGTTGTCGTTCTACTTTGATTTATCCTCAATGTCTTCATAATGTGTATGTTTTTAGTGGAGCATTGACTTATGGTTTTAGAGCAAACAATTTAATTATAAAATGCTCAACACAACTCAAACTCGTATTTCTTATGTTTTCTAGTACCTTCGTGTTTTTCTCTCAAATACCTCTGGCGATCACTAGTTTTTCTACACAATTCACCATCAATATTTTCCATCAATCATTATAAAGCCTTAGACCTATCACATCTAAGAGTTCTTAGATTCATTTTCTACAATTATTTGATAAATGAAATCATCATTGTTAGTGACTAAGTGAACATTTCACTCTTTTATTTAAAATTTTAACTTTGTAAACTCTTTTATTAATCCTTCTTTTCTTTGTTTGTTATTTTTCTTATGTTTAGAAAACTATTCCATCATCAAAGCCACTGTTGGAAAGGAGATGACTAATCTAGGACCCAAACATGTCTTTCAAGAAACTCAATTGAAACCAAGGTAAAGGCTTAGAGGGAATTGATAAGGTCATGTGTGTTATGTGAGTATGACAACGAGATTAATTTCCCACATATTCATATGAGATCTACCTAATGGTGTGCCTTTCTTAATAATAAATGGAATAATTAAAATATTGGTAATATAGAGTTAAAATGAACTTTGATGCATGTTTAGGTTGTGAGTTTACAATTATGTTTAGAGTTGACATATGATTATTGCGAATATCTGGTTATTGAGGCAATTGAAATGTCATGTTTATTTTTTTTATATAAATGTTTTGTTGTTTAGAGATGTTATACTATGAAAATAATGTGTTGATTGACTCTCTTAAGTGAAATAAAATTATTGTAAATATGTATCTGTTGATAATTATAGATGACTTGATTGATTGACTTGATGTCTTGATAATTATGTGTTGAAATTATGAAATGAATGAATAATAATTTCAATGATGAGAGTCAATGTTTAAACTACCATACTTGTGCCTTTATTATTCCTTTAATAGTAAGGATTGGCTTAAGACAAAAAGGGGATGACGGTAGACATCAAAGCTAAGGGATACGTAACCCTAGTGTGATGAGAGGGAAGTATACCATTTTGAAACTTGGCGTGACGATCATATTCATTAGATGATCACAATTTAACAACTCATAGTATGACAATCTTGATCAAGTCTTAAGATTTCATAATCAATAATGAAGTTCTATCTATAACAAAGCAAAAAATTTCGCAACAAGTGAATTTAAGTAACATCACAACTTCATTAAAGTTAACAATAACAATTAATACACATCACCCATACAATAACAATTAGCACAAAATTAAAAAACAAATCAAATATCATGCAATCTTGTTATAAATTAATTCACAACAATTCTATTGATTTCTAAATCATATTTTAATCCTCACTATTACCATTCATATGTTCTTAATCAATTCTTATTGAATAGCGATCGACGATACGTAGTAAGTTTCAAATAAATCTTTGTAAATTACGATATTTTCGTTCATCCCATATTATTCTCATAAAAACTAACATTTTCTCACCCCTTAACTTGAATGAAGATTTCGCCAAACAAATCTAAACTGCTTATTTAATATATCACGTCTTTGTCAATTGTTATCTCAAGTAACTCACAAAAATAGTAACACAACACAACAAACAAATACAAATAATTATTTACTATTTGTAATATAACCCATAAATTCTCGAAGTATTGTCTATTTTTTCTATTAGCTATTGTAGGTGAGCAGTTGAAGTGGAATAATACAACAGAACCTATAGAGTCATGGATACAAAACTTGGTGGTGAAAAGAGCTCAAAAAGAGATAAGAGTTGACAAGGATCTCTTAGGAGAAGCAACAAGCCACCTAGGCGAGATGGTAGGTGTAACGCTGTAACTTTTAACAGCAAGAACATATTTTCTTTCAAAATAATTTCTTAAATATCATTCAATAAACACCATTTTTATTAAAATAAGTATAATTTTTATTTCTTTTAAAGTTAAAATCAAACTAACGGCATCTCGCACACGGTTCAAAATATAAGATCCTTCGAAATAGTTCACCCACAGATTAACTCTGAATATAATAATCTATATCATAGGTGTCCACTGCAAAAGTAATCTGAAACTTATACATTCCCAACATATACACTTGAAAATACACTAGAGCTTTGAGATTGGTTTAGCCACCATTCATACTACTACAATATTCTTGACAAAAACCTTTGCAAAAGTACTGTTCCAAGAATTATACCCCTCCATGGATACCGAAAAAATTAAACATGGAACCACCAAGCAAAGCGAATTGTCAAAGATATAACATAAGTATAGATACCCAAAAGTATAAGATAATCATATCAAAAAAGAAAAGTGGCATAGAAAGTCCTATAAAACCAGCGTAATGATCATGGACTAATCACTACAATTAACAAAGGCAACCCTATACTTGAAGCAAGTTACAAAAAATGTCACCTATCTTGGCGATACCTATGCCTTGCTCTTTGACTCCTCCGTAGTTAGATCTACCACTTATGTCCATCTCTATTGTAGATAATAATTGGGCAATCAACATCGATGAAGGAGAAATGGGAACAACTACTAGAATGGGAACCTCAACATTGGCATGAGACACATCCATCATCTGTTGGGATGGTTCCCAGACCTTAAATACTAACGAAATGACGAGGTCTTCCATGCTCTTTGGGGTAGATATGGGTCCTTGGGGTATGATTCTTAAGAATATATACTTTGTAATCATTGATCTTGTCACTTAAATGTACCCCTTACATGATATGTTGCCCCGAACTGTGATGTTACCCCTATAACCTTCCCCATATAAGATGTCTTGCTTGTGACCTAGTAAAAATTTGAAGTAGTAGGCGATCCCTAATCAGAGAATTTCCATGACATTACCATCATGGCGGTGAGTGGAGGGAGTGAATGGTTCCACATCATTTGAGGGAATCGTCTAAATTCCACAAAAATGTAAAGAGTCACTAACTGAATCAATAGGTAACATTTAATAGTTATGATATGATAATGATAAAGCAAATTGGCATATATATATATATACACACACACACGCACATTTATATATCATGGTATCAAACCCTAAAATGATATTCCTACATGCCAATGCATATGATTCTGAAATATCATCGCCCCTACAAGTGTTTTCCCGAAGGAAATTGTGAAGTCCACTTAACAACACATCATAATTATCCCATCAAGAATATGTGAACGTCCACCTGACGGTTCATGTCACCAATGTATACATGAAAAATCTTTCACCATATATAAAAAATTTATTTTTACCACACTAGTTTATATGAATTGGTTACATTTCTTTGCCAACTCCACATAACACAAAAATTCAATGTGTATATTTAAACACCAATTAACACATACAACAAGTCAATAAGTAGTACAACTCCATGAAATTATCATTTTATAAATAAAAAAATCATGTTTTACTAAAAATAGAATGGTAGCTCAACAATAGTTAAAATTTAGCTAATCTTTCCCGAACTAACACATTCAAATTAATAATTCTTAACTTAGCCAAATAGGCACTTGAGACTAAACTATCTCACTAACTTGACCAATATTTTTAATCCCCATAGATTATATAATTGTTTTCTCCTTACCAAAATAATCTTAACAACTCAATCAAAACAAACAACCCATATAGTTAAAAAAATTTATCAAATAAAAATTCAATTTCCTTTGACATAGCCCAATGAAATATTCTCTAAAAAATATCTCCATGTCATCTTTGTTCATAATTTGCTTCTTCAAAATTTTCAATACAACAAATTTAATTATTCAAAGTTTCCCATAACTATCTCGGTGTCATTAATTTGAATTTCTTTACAATGCTTAAAGAACTAATTACATAAACATATAATTTTAAAAATTTATCACAACGTTGCATACTTGAACTCAAACAATATTATTTGAAATCACAAGTTTACTTTAAAGCACTTATTTCACAACTTAGTTTAAAAGAGATTAACCACTTTGGTTTAAATACCTTAGCAAGTAAATTATGATTATAGTTCAAAATAAGACAATCAAATATACTTCCAAATTTTTTACTTACTTTATAAGACACTCAAACTCATTATATAACTCAAACATATATGAAAATTAACTTTTCACATTACAACACAAGGTTTTCGGTCTCATAACAATTTTTGGGGCTTGGGTTTAACTTATTGTTATTCAAGTTACTAAAATCACTAATTTCATTTTTTACAAAACATTTAAACATAATTTACATTTTCATTTTTACTCCCTAAATCTTAGGGTTCTTGAATTGAAATGAAAAGAGTTGGAAAAGGTTATGATGTGATTGATTGTTATGTGTTGTATGGTAATAAGCAAGTAGTATGATAAGTTAAAACTTGGGAGTTTTCTTTTGTTCTTTAAAACCAATACATCGTCTACTCATTTAACATAGCTATAAATTCATTTTGAAATAGGTAAGATAATACGTCAATTTCTTCATCAACATACTCATTTTCAAAATTAGAGTCAGAGTGAGTATCGGCCATCAGATCTATATACGCATGCTCTTTCATTCGTTAGGATTTGAGAGAAAAGGACTTTGACTTTTTCTTTAGCTCATCTCCAACTAGTTAAATCTTATAGGATCTAAGTGAACTCATCAATTCTTCTAGAGTCAGTTTGTTTAGGTTCTTGATGTGATCAGAGGTAGTGTAACTCTTTCAGAATACTTTCAATACAAAAACTAGAGTTTGAAATCTAAAAAATATTTTCTCAATGTCTTCATCTTTTTCCATCTAAAAAAGTACATACTTCCTAATAAGTAAATTTCTTTTAGCTTCTTGTACCTATTTATTTCCTTCATGGTTGAGAACTAAAACATCAATGATACTCTGTGCTATTTCTATGTTGCTGTATTTTTCAAACTCACTAAAAGTAATATCATTCACCATTAAAGTTCTTGTTTTATGATGCATCTTGTATTGTTTCTTTTGATCAATATCGAGATTCTTTCTGGATATTTCAACACCAAAAACATCTTTTGGAACCTCATAGCCATCTCCAACTATGTCCAAAGTTTAGGATCATGTGAAATGTATAAACCTTTAAACTTGTCCATCCAATATTCAAATCTTTCTCCATCAAACAGAGGAGGTCTATTAACATTCCCATTGTAACTTCATTGCAAGAGTTAGTCATAATAAAATAGACCTTTACTCAAACATGGTTAAATCCTTTGTATACTTCTTAGGGTCTTCAAAATTTTCTTTGGGTGTTTCATAGAAGAACATGTAGTATAGAGGAATACTACAAAGAATATAATTAACTAATGTCACCAATTTGCCCACTAATAAATACCTTTCTCTCCATGCCAAAATACTCATCTTCATAGTGTCAATCACTAGTGACCATGTATCGCACAACCTTGGGCTCACACCAACAGGGAGGCATAAGAACTTAAATGGGATAAAATTAATGTAGCAAGAAAGAAAGGCATATGCATCTTTAAAGACTCTTTCCTCAAGATTTATACCATAAAGCTTGCTTTTGAAGAAGTTAATATGTAATCCAAATAGTTCATAGCTTCTTAACACAATTTTAAATTTCCACAGTTTTTTTACCTCCTCCTCCCCTATTCATATGGTGTCATCAGAAAACTATCAAATGTGAAAATTCATCCTTTTCTTAACAAGCTTTCTTTATATTTAACTTTATGCTGAAAGGATTAAGAGGTGATTTTGCATTGAATATTCATCTAGCTCATTGAGCTCTTTCTTTGGTATGTCATTATATCAATCAAATCGAAGATCTCTGTTTCACCATTTAAGTTTTTTTATTGAGTAGTTTAAGCTTCTCTTTAAGACAAAGGATTTCCTCCCTTTTACATCAAGGACATCCAAGAATCCCCTATGAAAGACTTAAATTATTTATCGATAATTATTCACTTTGAAGGGTTTTTGTCTAATTAATATATGAGCATTTAATCCAAATAGAATAATGGTATGATATATCTCTATCACCGACAAGCTGTCCTCTAACCTTCCACAGATCAATGATTCCTTCATAAAATATAATCATGTCTGATCTGCTCATAGACTGTCTGTCTTGAATCAACCAATTTAATTACTTCCCCATGAAGGTAATGTCCACGAGCTCCATATCTTCTATAAATTAACTAAATTCATTCAATCCTTTTCTCAAGTGTGAAAGACAAACACATTTTGTTTCTGTTCTAGAACTAATGACATTGAAAGCACGAAAAACACACCATTGACTCTCTAAATTATTGTTTTCTAATTGACAACAATAATATTTGGATATGTTGTGTTAGTCGCTAAATACCTTAAATGTAAATTTGCTTCCAAGTGAGAATGTATTTGATAATTTTGATCAATGTTCTCCTTTAAAGTTGTATAACTCCAAAAACCTACAATATACATATCTAGATAATAAAAATCCTCTCTAATGAAATAATGAGTTCATTATGCATGTGGAAGTAAACCTAAAAAAATCTACTAGAGAAAAATAGATATTTTATTTTCATTCGAATGGATATTCCAAATACGTGGAGTAATTTTTGATAGCCCGTTGTTTTCTTTGTAGCTTATAACATGGAATTTTCATTTTGGAATATTGATTGGCGTTGATAGGCTTTGCTCCATGATTGGCAATTGAATTCATGTTATCATCAAAATTTGATGGAGTAAAACAATTCAGAGTTTATTCTCTTTGGGTTCTTTAGATTTGTATTGGAGCTTATCGGTTATTTTGTGGTGCTCCTCTTCGACTTATCAATTGGAGCATTATAACCATTTGGGGCGTCTTCTGGATTGTGACGTCTTTACCATTTCAACCATCGCAACTCCTAATTTGATTTTGACAGCATAGAGGCGCTTATCACTCTCTTTGTTGTTATGTATCATCTGAATTAGATCCAAATACCACATGAGTTGCATTATTAGGTTCTTTGTTTGACTCAACCTTCAAAGGAATGAAATCTATTATCACTTCCACGTGATCCTCATCAAAAGTAAAAGTGTCATATAAGTTATAGACGATTCATCATGATTCTTATCAATTATTTTTTAATCAGAGGAATGCAGTTCTTGAACAACTGTGTTACCTAATAATTCAATGTTGGTGGATATGATCAATAAAAGGATAGTTAATAACACGATGAGCATTAACATCACAATTTTCTTTGTAATAACTTTAGTTTCGACATTTGTTGGATCAACAATGTTTTAAGGGACATATTTCTTTACCAACATCTTTAAAACTGCAACATTGTAAGTGGATTGAACATTTCCATGATCGTTATAATATTTTCGACAATTATCTACATAATTCCCTACAATCTTGCATGATTTACAAAACAATGGCAGTTTTTCATAATAAATATAAACAAAGGATGCATATCATTCACGTTCAAAAAGAGTGTGATCTGTCAACTCACGATTCATGCTCAAATCAACCAATACTTGAGCAAATTGTTTCAATATTATTGAGTTCATTACTTCATCAAGAGATAAATAAGTGTCAATATGCGAAGTGATTGTGCAAATAATCTTTAGCCTCCAATATTTTTTGGGAAAATTGTAAATATGAATCCAACTTTGAGATTTTTTGCTTGACTGTGAATATGAACCTTTGGCCTATAATTACTAATTTATGTAAACTCTTAGTTATTTTAGCTTGACTACAAAAATCAAAATTTTCAAAATCCTTTAAATATAACTTTGAAATTAAGCCTAAGTTACTTAAGTTTGAAATCACGTCTTTGTTCATATGACAAAGTATAGCATGCCAAATATTAAAATCACACAACATGTAAGCAGAAGGAAACATTTTATTGATTTCAACATTCAATTTAAACATGCCATCAATGGCGTACCCTTTCCTGAAAAAATATATTTTTTTAGAAATGATGTACAAGTCTGCCCCTATAGACTGAGTCAACCATACCTTATTAAGAAGAAACTCAGAAACCAGATTCTTCCTTATTTCTAGATTGTGTATGACATCCTTCAGCATTAAAGTCTTTCCAGTGGTGAATATTAGTTCCACATCTCCAATACCAGCAACATTAGTGGTGTGGGAATCTACCAACAACACTTTCTTATCTTCAACAACAATGTATATTTTAAACATAGCACAATCATAACAGCCATGGTGTGAGGCGCCATTGTCTATCCACCATCTATCGAATCCACCAACAAGGTTGATCTTAGTTATCATAACAATGAATTTCTCTTCTATCAAGTTAGTCGAATGAGCATGGTTTGGCTAGTTCTTACACTTGTGTGCCATTTAACCCTTTTTCCCACAATGAAAGTAGAGTAAAGGTAGGAGAGTGTCATTTCTAGGAGGTGGTTGTTGCCTTATAATTGAGACCTTTAGAGGGTTCTCATTCTTGTTGTTGTTCTTTTAAGTGTGATTATGATTCTTTAGTTGTTTGTCGTTTGGCTTCAGAACTGCTCCGATAAATTTCTTTTTCTTGTTATTTGCTAGAAGAAGAACTTCATCTTTCTGGTGTTGCTTAATGGATTCCTTCTTAATCATACTTTCTAGAGAGAATTTTTTTTCTTTTATGCCTGAGAGAATTTTTAAAGTCTTTCCAAACAGGGGGCAATTTGTCAATAATAACAGCAATTTGAAACTGTTCATTTAGGAACATACATTCAGAGATGATCTCATTAGCAATTTTATGGATTTCAGGAGAATGAGCTTCCACAGATCTATCATTTGTCATCTGATATTTGAGGTAGCGGCTAACAACATACGTTTTGGCTCTAGCTTCCTTAGTATAATATTTCTTCTTTAGAGCATCCCAAACTTGTTTAGTAGTATTGATGTCAGAATTATAGTAATCATATAGATCATCAGTAAGTCCATTAAGAATATAATTCTTACATAAGTAATCATTATGTTCCTATTGGGTTAATTTAGCAACTTTCTTATCCTTCTCTATTTGTTAAGTTGTTTCTGGAACAAAAGGATTGTCATCCTTTAGAACGTTGACAACCTTTTTTATGGTTAGAAAAAGTAACATCTTATATCGCCATCGTTTGAAGTGACTTCTCTCAAACCGAAACAATTTGAGGTATCATTTGTCATATGATATTTGAGGTAGCGGCTAACAACATACTTTTTGGCCCATCTTCCTTAGTATCATATTTCTTCGGTAGAGAATCTCAAACTTGTTTAGCAGTATTGCTGTCAGAACTATAGTAATCATACATACCATCAGCAAGTCCATTAAGAAATAATTCTTACATAAGTAATCATTATGTTCCCATTGGGTTAATTCAACAACTTTCTTATCCTTCTCTGTTTGTTAAGCTATTTCTGGAACAACATGATTGTCATCCTTCAGAACTTTGGCAACCTTTTTGTGGTTAGAAAAAAATAACATCTTTTGTTTCCATAGTTTGCAGCGACTTCTCTCAAACCAAAACAGTTTGTTGTAGTTAGAAGCAGAAGAACCTATCCCAGTAATTTCGTCGGTAGACATGACAGTATGAAACGTCTTAAAATTGTTATTTTGAATTTCAAAAAAAAATTTGAAAATATAATTTATGCCACCGACAATATTACTGGATTGAATCGCGGACTAGGTCGTTCTCTGAAAGATGTTTCGATGCACTGCCCAAGTTGTGCAACACAGACTATCAACCACAAAGTCACCATGATAAAACAACTCAGATACACTATATCAGAATTCTACTGCACCTTAGAACATCATTCTAGAATTACATATTCAATATGGTAGTCGAATGATTTCCACTCATAATATGGTACTAATACCACTCGAAAGAAAGATAAGAAGTGAGTAAGAAAGGGAGAGAAGAGAGAAAAACCTCAGATTCGTAAAGCATTTTGTGTGCTTTTCCAACTGAACAGAACCCTCTATAAATAGAGGGCATCCGCAAGTGGACAAACAAAACAAAGGACCCATCATATTTTGACCACGGAAAAATAGATTAGTGACACCAAAGATTAGGGTTTTGACCAGGCAATAACAGATGCACGAATTCACGAAGGAAGACTAGATCATATATTGAATATTGACTCAGTGGATGATAATTACATAATTAACATATCAATAAGAGATAAAAATGCAAGCATTCATTTAGCCAAAGCCAAACCGACAAGCCAGCCAAATAGCGGCGACGCGCACATGTGGTTGTCAATTTTCTATGCATTCTTCCTCCTCTATAAAATTGAGGTACCCCTTGAAACACACTCCAAGTTCCATACTTGCACCTTATAAACACTGCTAGTTCCATTCATGCACCTTGAAATTTGATCAAATTAAAAACAACCAATACAAATAAGTTTTTTTTGGGTTTTTTATATATATTTTTTCAAAAAAATTCTCAAATCAATTTGGATAAACCCCCTTTTCTATTAGATCCAATAACTCATGTCTTAATTTTGTTAACCAAAATATCATATCAAAATTTGTCGCAATTGTATATAATCCAAACTATTAAATCTAAATCTATAATTCCTTTCAATTATATAAATTATATATAAAATATTTTGTAAGAATGTGAGTAATTCAATTTTGATGAGATACTTTAAAAAGTTGAATTTTGTACTCCAACCCGGACTTATATCCCCATAATATTAATGTTAAACACTCAAAATTTTCCCTTTAATTTTCATTCAATTAATGGTAAAAAATAATTACTCCAAAATCTTACCCCCTCACCAAAATTTTCGGTAAGTACTATTTTTTCTCTTGAAAATTCGGTACACAATTTATAATTTGTTTACCAGAAATTTAAAGGTACAAAGTTTCCTGTAGTATAAATTATTTATCAAAAATTTAGCCAACACAATTTCCGATACATTATTTATACTACCAAATATTTTGTACCTTGAAATTTTTAGTAGTTACTTTATTCTGCTGGAAATTTGTGTCTTGAAATTTCCAATAGTTAATTTTACTTTACTGGAAAGTTCAAATTTGAAAGTTTCGGTCGATACGTATTATTTTTTATTTTTTTGAATTTATTTTAACCTTTTTTTTTTTTGAAGTAGAGATGGAAAAAACACAATTATGTATAGATTTGACTGAAGCATTTACAATTTATCAAATTTTGAGTTACGAGAAGCTGTCATATCATGGACAACAGAGGTTGACCGTGAAAATCGAATAGTTGTTATCATTATTAGTTATATCATAGAGACGAAAAATAGAGGAAGGAAGTTAAAATTAATTTTTGATTTTGATAGAGATGAAAAATATAAGTTAAATAAAAGTAACTCACGGACTTCAATTAAAAGGTGTAGTTGTTCGTTTAAACTTAAATTGAGATCATGGAAAAATGATGAGGAATAGATTATTAGTTTAATGTGTGCACTTCACAATCATGAGCTAGTGACTACTTTGAGAATAATGCATTTGTGGAACTCTTAAAAGAAGAAGATAAGAAACATGTTGACGAGTTAACAAAGTATCATGTTGCACAGAGACACATCTTGTCATCTTTTATTAGAGATCGAGATAAGGAGAATGTGACTAATATCTCTCAAATTTATAAGCGACGAAGTACATACAGGAATAATTTGAAAAGACTTAGAACTGGTATGCAACATCTGTTGAAGTTACTTGAAGCTGAGAAATATGCTTGTTGTAGTAGGATTCATGAAGACTCCAATGTTATGAGGGACATGTTTTGGAGTTTCAACGCACTTATATTCCATAACTTTGTTGAACATGCTTTCTCTTGTATTGATCATGGATAGTACCTACCAAACCAACAAGTGTAGGTTACCATTGTTTGAAATTTTTGGTGTAACTTCAATTGGGTTGACATTCAACGTTGCATTTTCTTATATGGATTGTGAGCATCAAGAAAAATTTTGTTGGGCAATAAAGAAGTTAAAAATGTTGTTTGTTTCAAATACCTCATTTCCTTAGGTTATCGTGACTGAGAGAGAATTTGCTTTATGAATAAAATTGAAGTTGTATTTTCAATTTCAACAAATTTACTTTTTCAACTTCATATCAACAAAAATATTGGAGTCAAATGCAAAAAATATATATTAAAGAAAGATATGCAGGAATCCATTTTAGAGTTTGACTTGGGTGATATCCAGGAAAGCTTTAGCTAATATTGTTCATGAATACAGAGAGTCAGCTATGTCGATAACAACAAAGTTGAGTGTTGTTGTATACTTAGAAACACTCATGGATTACCTTGTGCATGTGAGTTGACATGATACAAGTTGGAAGGTATTCCAATTCCATTGAATGCTATTCATATACGTTGGAGGAAATTAACCATGAATAATGGTCTAGAAGAAGAAAAGTTGGAAAATGATTCAAAGTTGGACATTACATTAGAGATATTAATAGCATATCTAGAGACAACATCAATGTGTGCACCACCGGATTAGATCAAAACAAATGGTGGTGTGAAGAGAAAAAAAGGAAAAAAGTCAAAGGAATTTGATGTATATCGCGACCTTTCATTTTTTGAGCATGCTGATGCATTTTATTCTGATAATGCAAAAACTCAAGTCTCTCCGAAAGGACCCATGAAAGTATTCCAACAAGTTTCCCATCAAGCATCGAAACAAGCCTCCTAACAAGCATCGAAACAAGTCTCGTAACAAACACCCAAACAAGTATCTCAACAAGCACCTATAACAAGTGAAGTTAGAAAATATATGGGCGAGATTAAGTCCAAACCTAATTTATATGCTGCATTATTCAAGGAACATTTGCAAGAAGTGACAGTCTCTTTACTTGTAAATGATTTGAGAAACCAACCAAACGAAAGTGGATGTGTGACATTAGAAAAAAAATTCCTTTGACCTTTTTCCCATTGAGGGGTGTACACAATGGAGACCTACCACGCGATCGTATTATCAACATTGATTTTACTAATGAAACTCATTGAGTTCAAGTTAAATTGAAATCAACATGTTTGTTGCCTCCACTTGCATGACATTGGAAGAAGCACCGCAATGATGAGTCTACATCATGGACTATATAGCTTATGTAGGACGTCTACAACATTGTGTTTCATTAGATTTAGAACATACATTAGATTATATGTCTTTGGCAAATGATTGACACTTTTGATTTCAATTTTTATTTCTTATATATGTAGTTTTCAATTAGTTAGTATGTTTTCTCTACAATTTACATTCCTTTTTGTAACAATATTCATTCACATAATATTCAAAATATTAAATAATTTCAACTTTTAATGAAATAAGTCTAAAGCAATAAAGCAAAGTGTGAATAATAAGTCAATCTTTATAAGTCTAAATAATAAAATATGATAATAAAAATACAACTATAGTACTAATGATAATCTCCTCCTCTAGATATGTGTAAAACTCTATCTAATAAGACATACATCTCATTTTCATGATCTAGCCTATGTAAATCTAAACTCTGTTGTATACTCATTAGCTGACATCATGTATACCATGAGTAGTATCGAGACCAACATCATGAATAGGACCAATACCAACATCATGACTAGGAATATCAAAGCATGGAGGTTCTACATCAACGTAAGGGATCATTCGAGAATGAGATATCCTATAGTACCTATGACACCCTAAACCCAAAATAACATATATAATAACTTATATTACATTTTTTGAACAAAATTCACTGCGAATTAAGAAAACTTGTTTCCAAGAAAATAAAAACTTGTATAACTAATTTAGAAAATCACATTTCTCAAAAATCAAAAGAAACACTTTAAACTTTTATGCTTCTATAAAATAGACAATCTCCATAAACTTGCTTTAACTATAATTTCTTAATATAATTCTTAAAACTTACTAGCACTTATAAGGTTTTGATACAAAATGTTGTTTCTAATTAAATAAGTAAAAGTAAAATACAATTTACTACTCTTATTCCTAGTATTACCTATCAGAGCGAAAATTTCTCTCAATCTTGAACTTCAAGACTCATTAACCGGTAATAACTATGATATCGCGAATGCAAGGCCAAACCAATCAAACACAAACAAAATAGGAGGTGAGTTTTGAAATCATGTAAATAGTATAATATAAATAAGAAGAATACACAATTAATCATAACTAAACCATATCATTACACTAACATTCTTCAAGGAAAAACGTAAATTATAAAGTCAAAACCACTCAAGAAAAATTAATACATTTCACTATAACATCAAATCATCTAAGAAAAATTATTATCGCATATGATATATTAATCACAACAAACACAATCACAAGAAAATTCAATGTTATGTACGAGCTTAGACTCTACTTCAATGTGGCACCATTCTAACTCTGAAGTATTTGGTTAGGAGATTCGATATTATGCCAGTGTAAAAAATAAATTTTTTTAAAAAAAAAATGATATGTACCGGAAAACTTGAGACCCCAAAATTTTCGGAAACTAAAAAATAATTTTTTTTTCAAAAAACATGTTCTGTAACGGAAAACTTAAAACTCCAAATTTTCTAGTGTAAGTTATATTCCGAAAAATTTGAAATCTCCATGTTTTTTGGTAGTTTAAAAATTAATTTTTTTTTTCAAAAAATTTAAGTTTTGTAAAATAATAAAAAATTCAAAGATAAAGTTGATATTTAAAAAAAAAAATTTGTGGGGTATAAGTATATGTGCGGGTAAAGTGTTCTACTTTGAATTGCTTGACTAAAGATGTCCAGACCCATGAAATCAAAACCATTTCTCATCGGCCATGGCCATGACCCACTGCCACAATAAAAAGTTATCCCCAAATGCCTTGTAGCTCAAAATCTACACATTCGGATCTGGTTCTTTCCATAATAGCCAAAGTCTAGATATTATTATTACTTTAAAATACTTATGAATGCACACATTTTCCATTTCCTTTTCGATTCTAAGTAGATTCCAAGGAATCATGCTTTCCCCCCACATTCCATATGGCACCTTTTTCCCCAACTTTAATTCTTGACAAGCGACAAAGCGAACCCTTCCTTATCACGGCTTCGATTTCTTTTTCCTTTTTTACACATAATTATGTCTTTTTCATATTTTTTATATCTCTTTAATTTACAATGTTGTTCCTTCTTTTTTTCTCTTTTTTTTTTACTTATTCACAAAATTCGTCCATATGTTTTAAAAGTCGACAGTTTTGATATTTTTTTAATTAAAAAATAACGACATATGATGTTTTAAATAACGTGACATATGATACGATAATATAAAATGATTAATACCCATAAAATTGGAATAAAATACAGTAAAAATTTAGTTTTCAATTTCAGAATTTTTTTATAATTTAATTTAATTAATAACATATGATTAATTAATGCATCTAGATTGTTTTATATCATAAAATTATATGTCACGTCATTAAAAATATGTCAACTCTGTATTTTTTAGTTCAAAAATTCGAGGGAATAATCAAAATTGTCGACTTTTAAAATAAATAGATTATTTTCGTAAATTAGTAGTAATAGAAGAACTGGCAAGTAAGTCTTATTTTTTTATAACCATGTTATTTTTTCACTAATGCATAACTTACATTTCCATGTGAAAAACACTTCTTGATTTCGTTTAGTCAAATATAATTTGTTTATTGTCCTAAAAAAAATTGAATTTTATATTTTGTTCAAACTGAAAGACAAAGATAGTTTAAACCAATAAATAATTATTTTAATCAAATATGATATTAGAATCAACGAATTATAAAGAGTTCTCCAATTCATAATACAACTCAATGCATATTAACATAGAGTTATTTGACACAACATCTTGAAATGTGATTTTATTCCTTAATAACCACACTACAGCCATCCAATTTTAATATCAAATTTTCCTCAACGACTACATATCTCTAACGAAACTCCCATGATGGAAAAATGTTGAACACCTTTACTATGGTTCACCAGTTATATTTCTAATCAATTGTTAATGACAACCCACACATTATAAGAGAAAGGACAAGAGAAAAAGAGATGATTACGAGTCTCAATTTAACTAAATCAGAAAACACAAAATACCTCATAATTAGAAGAGATAACTCCTCTTTTTAATAGCTTATCTCAAGTTGTAAGTTTCCCTTGTAATAATTTCCAAGCCAACATGTTGATGGTTTATAACAGGGTCGTGTAAAGCTCGTCTTAGGCTCTGTATCAAATTGTGTATACTTATAATGTAAGAACCTCCATATTCACTTAGAAATCATAGACATATTAAATAGTTCCAAACTCATAACACCAAGTCCACCTTAATCCTTTGGCAACCACATCTTACCCCACATAATCAAGGATATTTTTCTATCATATTCATTACCTTCCCAAATTTTTTTTTTTGCAACTGAGTTAGTTTTGTTAATATCGATTTAGGGGCTTTAAAGATCAAATAGAAATAAAATGGTAATGCTGACAAAATAGAATTAATCAATGTTACCCTTCCTTTGATTGACAGCTACCGTCCCTTCCACCAAAGCAACTTTTTCTTCATAGTAGAAATAATTGGTATCAATGTTTCTACTCTCCTTGGATTAGCACTCATCGGAATGTCCAAAAATTTAAACAGAAACCGATCAATGCAACATGGCATGAAACACAAGGCAGCCATTAAAAATTCAGCATCAAGATGCATACAAAATATATTACTCTTTGAAAAAAATAATCTCCAAACCCGAAACCAACTCAACTTTTCAAAATGGTTTTAAGATACTCAAGAATCTCAGGATCCCTCACAAATTATGATAGTAGTGTCATTCGCAAATTTTAATATAGAAAAATATAGTGTTTTTAGTGACATTTCTCCTAAAGTGACCTTTACTAGTAACAAATTCTTTAGAAACACTACCATTCACCAAAACATAAATAGATGTTGAACAGATGCAACTAAATATCCATTTATTTCACTTTTTGCAAAATCCCAACCTTCTCAGCATATACTTCGAAAAATTTCAATTTACCGAATCACAAGCTCTTTCAAAATCTGCTTTCAATAACATGCATTTCTCCTTTGAACGACGAGCTCAATCCACCACCTCAGTCAAAATAAAATTAACGAGTCAATTTGTTTCACTAATATATATTTCATTATACAAATTATGACAATTATTTGTCTGTTAAGTACAACTCAAATAGTAGTTGTAGAGACATACAATATGTTAAGATAAAGGTTTGAACTAATGATCTCCCTCTTTATCCACATTCAATTTAGTGTGTGAGTTCCTCCATTAATGTATAAGAAATAATTTATATAAGAAACATTTGTTTATTTTCCATCAGCGAAAGAAGCTTAAATTACAATAATTTCTTCAACTCTATAATCCCAATCTAATTAGAGTAATACTAATATTTTTATTCATTATAAAATAACCAAATAGTTTTAGGGAGATGCGACACCAACATGAATTAGTTATTGTGAAACTAGTAGATTCTTTGCATCGATAACAAGAATAAAAATTTTAACCAAACTTTTTGTTGACATTTAATAAGGAAAGATGAATATATAATTTTAAATAAAATAAAATAAAATATCACTTAAACTTCTCTAAAATATGAATGGTATTGTTACCTATTTAAATTGATATTAAAATATCAAAAAACACCTTTTAAAAATTAAAAACATATAAAATTTTAAAAAATAGGTTTTATGAATTAATTTATTGTTTATCAGAATAAAAACTTGTTTTTATTTTTCAACAAAGGGTAATCTAATTGGTAAAAATTTAATTTAAGAAGATTGATGTTTTTTAACAAAATAATGATATTCATTCTTTTAAATTAACTGAATAACTGTACAAATTCTCTAAATATAAAAAATATGAATTTGCGAACAAACTCAACATCCTTGTTTATTGCATAAAATGGTAAGAATGTTTACAAGTTTGACAAAAATAAAGTGATCGAAATATCTATGTATCGGAATCTATAACGTTGACGACGTTAAAGTTATTAGTAGAAGTGACAGTGAATAAAACATCATCACACTAAAACAGTGACGAAATAATAGAAAACGTAAAAGAAGATAGATGTATGTAAAAATCACTTTTTTTAATTAAAAAATAAAGAAAAATGACATACAATGGGATTTTAAACAAAAAAATGACTCTAAATCATCCCTCTTCTAAGAAAAAGAAATAATAAATTTATGTATATTTAGATCTTTCTACTCCATCTGTCTGTAATCTTTAGTCCTTTAATGTTCGAGAACATATGAAAAAAATAAATAAATATGATGTTTAAATCTTTTTATTTTTAATTCATTTACTAAAAATAAAATTTATTTAATGCATATTTATAATTTTTGTAATAGTACAAAGAAAAAATTATCATCAATTAATGGATCAATTTCTAAATTTTCTTTTCAATTTTGAAAATAAAAAATAGAGCATACAAAGTTTGAGCTTGTGTCCTACGATCTAGTTTGGAATTTATTACGACCAAACTATGTTACTGTGTATGTTATTTGCAACTTTAATATATATTATACTAATTCAAATAAATTATAACATATATACTTTTATTTATATATATATATATATGTGATATAATTATTAGATTAAATAAGTTTTTTATCTTATAAAATATTAAAATTTTGTTTTTAATCCCTATAAAAAAGTCACATATTTTAGTCTATACAAAATTATTATGTAAGGAGTTTCAGTCTCTCTCTTGAAGGATCAACATGTATTTTTGAGTGATTATTTTGTACACATGTTTTATACATCTAAGTTTTAAACACTTGTATACGGTACAAATAACATTTAAAAACTTTATATTTAATTTATCTCGTATTAAAAATTATATATTTGTGCGGGTGAACTTTTAAGAATGTTTGAAACATATTTTAAAAAATCATTTAATAATTTAAAAGTTGAAATATGTTTCAACAATGACTAAAACAACTTGTAAAATATATAATTTCGTATGAACTAAAATATGTGATTATTTTTATAAAGACTAAAACGAAATTTTAACATTTTATAGAGATCAAAAATTTATTTGATCTAAATTATTATTAATTGAAGTTTAAAATTTGCACTTTGTTAATTTGGATCTTATATCCACCGTTGGATTTTGTAAAAACTATTAGCCATTCATAACTACTTAAAAGCAAACTCAGACACAAAAACCATAACACATAAACACACATATTTATTGTTCAGTAAATACAATAGACAAATTCATATTAAAACACCATTAAGACAAAACATGAAAAACATTGTTAATCTAATTAGTTAATATTGAATTGTTGGATAATTAAAATTTGAATTTTTAAGTTGAAGTTAATTTAACTAATTTATATTGAACTGTTGGAATATCGAAATTATAATATCTAGATCATCTTTATTCTAACTAGATAAAATTAAATTGTTGAATAGTCAAAATTAAAATTTTTAAGTCATGGTTATCCTAACTAGTTAAGATTGAAACATTGAAATTAAATTTATAATTTATATATCATTGCTAATCCAATTAATTATGATTTAACTATTGGATCATTAATATAATAATTTGTAAGTAATAGTATGTCTAATTAGGTTATATTGAATAGTTATATAATCAAAATTAGAACTTCTAAATCAATATAATAAGTTTGATTAAACCGTTGTATCATTGTAATTAGCATTTCTAAGTCATACCATGGTTAAATCAAGGAGTGTCATAGTTAGTTCAATCTAACACAATTAAACAAACAATAACTTTGAAAATTTATTTTCAATAATCCAATAGTTTAATATTAACTAATTAGACTCACTACGACTTAAAAATTATAATTTTAATAATCTAAGAGTTAGATCTAACCTAATTACACTACTAATTACTTAGATATTCTCATTTATATGAATCAATGATTCAATCTTAACTAACACTACATGAAAATATTCGTATAACTATGGAAAATTACTCACGAATCTCAATTCATGAGTAAATTATTTGGCATCTACGGAAAAACCGTGAGTAAATTTGATATTGAATGAATTGATTTTTTAAGTAGATTTCACGGTTAATCCATTAGTAAAATTAAAAATAAAATAAAATAAAAAACTTGTGGGTAAAGTTTAAAAAAATGCAACTCACATTTAAGTTATCAAAATTTTTTCGTATTTTTTACCACAAATACTGTGTAGGTAAATCAAGAGATTTAATTGTTCCACGAATTGTCCGAGGATAAAGTGAAAGTAAAATTTTGTTTATTACTTTCTTTTTTTGTTAGAAGGTTTTTGTGTTGAGTTAAAAAAACTCTTCATTCTCTCACTTGACTAAAAAAACCTAATCATTAATCTCACTTGACTAAAAATACTAACTCATTCTCAATTATCTCTATACAACCATAAACTAGAAACCCTTCGTCTTCTGCCAACCCAAATTACGACCTTGCTCCAACCCAGATTGTCGTCGCTCCGACCATATGGACTCAGACCTCTCGGGCTGCCGCTTTGATGTGCGCTTTGTCTCATTCACAGTTTATTTCTTGCTCTCTCTCTCTCTCTCTCTCTCTCTTTCTCTCTTTCTCTCTCTCTCTCTGTCTCTCTCGTTCTATCTTTTGCCCCCTCTCTCTCTCTCTCTCGTTTACTCTCTCTATTTTTTTTTTATTTATATTTTCATAAATATTTTTTGAGTATATAAAGGAAAAAATGATTTATTAATTGATTTGCAAACTCTAACCAGTTCTCTCGTTTTGTTTTTGCACAACTTGTTGAAATTTCAAACATCTCAAATCTATTATTTCACATGTAAGAACTTGAAAATCCATAACTCTTGTAGTTTAATCCTTCTTGTGTAATTGAAACAAATAAGAAAGGAATGACTATGAATCCCTTTTTTTTTCAATATCATACCTGAATAGTCTTTGACAAATTAGTGATGAATTGAAGTTAATTAGTTGTTTGAATTAGTGGTTTGGTTTGCTGAAATTAGTGGTGAATCAAAATGAATGACTATGAATTGAAATTAGTGACTTGAAATTAGTGGTGAATTGAAATGAATGACTATGAATTTTTTTTTAATATCAAACATCAATAGTCTTTTATAAACTAGTGGTGAATTGAAGTGAATTAATTAGTTGTTTGAATTAGTGGTTTGGTTTGCTGAAATTAGTGGTGAATTAATGAGTGACTCTAAATTGAAATTAGTGACTATGAATTAAAATTAGTGGTGAATTGAAATAAATGATTATAAATCCTTTTTTTAATATAAAACTTGAATAGTGTTTGACAAATTAGCGGTGAATTGAAGCGAATTAGTAGTTTAATTTTCTGGAAATATTTCAAATTAACAACAAATTTTCTTGTAGTGGTAAAACATATTTACATTATTAATGTTAATTCTTACCTCAACTAGATTACAAATGTATCTACATGTTATTGCAATGAGATGGGACTGTATAAAAAATAGTTGTAAATTTGTTTCTGAAATTTATTTGATTGGCTATATTTTTGTCTATAACTCTTTTCTCAAAGTAACCAAATTAGAGCCTGTATAACTTTTGGACGTATTGTATGAATCTATAATTTGCAAGCATTTGCTTAGTTAAAATTCAAACTTGGTAAATGGAAAATAAAATCTAGGGGAAATCTTAATTTTCTTATTTGTGAAAATAATCTGATGAACTAGTTTGAAATCTCCCATTAAAAGAATTAAAAGAATTAAAAGAACTTGCTATGATGCCAACTTCATCGAGAAATAATGAGAGAAAGATTGTGAATTGGTGGAGTGTCTTATACTCAATAATATCCGGTATGCATATATGAAAACATGATTAATCTGAAATCTAAATTAGAAGAAAAAGGACTTCATTTATGAATTTTGATTTGATTTTGAATTTTAAGAATGTCATTGTTGTATTTTGTTTCGTTTAAGATTTTAAAAAATTATTTTACTTTTAGTATGTTCTTATGGAACAAAAATGAATGTTTCTGTAAGTGTAAATGCATTTTCTCAAAGTCACTATACATGTTTGATTCTTCCCACCTGTTTGTCTCATCCATTGTTGTTGAAATATGGAAGAAATGGTTTGCAACAGTGACAATGAATATTGTCACTGAGCTTTTCATAAACAATTGATACAAAATGTACATAGTCTCCATCCTTACGTCCCATCCTAATAACAAATTTGGAAAGCAACACCACAAATCACATAAGTAACTTCATCTAAATTTTCCCTTTTTCAACTTAGGAGTCCGGAACTGCATGTGTTTTCCAATGGAAACTTTGTATATCCTTCAAGTGGAAATTGTGCACGCAGCAACATGTCTATTATGGTTAAGTTAAAGTACAAAACACATGATTTAAAATTTGGAAACTTTAGATGGAGGAATATTTAATTTGCTATGCTCGTGGAATATAAAATTGTTACATATACTTTTTTCGTGGTTTAGATATATTGGGTAACGTTACTATCTGATCAGTATCAGTAAATTCTCTTTTTAGTTTTCTTCGTTCCTTCACTGTTGTTTGTATCACTGTTCGCACCTCCATTCACACTTCCATTTGTGGTTATGTTTCTGTGACGGTCAACATATAAGGTTCAATTTCTTCTTTTTCTTCATCTTCATGTTTTCATGCTTATGATTATCTCCATGGTGCTTGCAATCAAATTCTTATAAAAAAAAAACTACACATTGTCAAATTGGAACCAACTACAATAACATGTTTTTATATTATCTTTTCCTATCTCTCTTGTATCGTCTTCCACTTTTGTAAATCTGATATGGTAGTATCTTTGGTGTATTGACATTGTTATATTATACAATATATTATTAAGAAAAATTGCACTGAATAATGTGAATATATCCTCAAACTGTTTGATATGATTGTTATACTTACGTATGTTATACATCTTGTTAATTAGTTCAATTATTGTTTGCATACTATTTAATAAATTGTAACTTATTTGTAATTTGTAATGTAATGTTGTAGGATAAAGTTGCTTGGTTTTTTGAGCTCAATTTTCAAATTAAGAATATCTCCAATACAAAAGAATCAATGCATCTTTCTAAGATATTGATGCAAGTGAGAAAGAAGCGCAACTTGGATGAGAGAAAGTGTTTGGAATGATTTTGAGAAGATATGGATGGATTTGTCATTTAAAAAGATATCAAATCGAGCTAAGAAAAATTATGTTTTTTCTAAAGGGGAGTTGTCCATAGTGGTAGATATATATCCATTGTTGAGCATACCATTAAGATGGTACACTTTTTATGTCAAAGTCCTCACTGTATAAATATTTAATGTTTGGCTTAAGAATATGTCTACAATATGTTATTTTTATTGTTTTCTTGTGTTGCTATTTGAGAATGCGTAGAGCTATTTTGCTGAAATCTTTTGTTATTTTGTTGTGCTGTTGTTTGAGAATGCATAGAGTTATTTTGCTTAAATGTTTCGTAATTTTGTTGTGCTGTTGTTTGAGAATGCATATAGCTATTTTGTTATTTTCCCTTGCATCTGAAATGTGGCTCTCATCCTATTCACGGTTCTGTTGTTTTTTATTTTTTGTGAGGCTCAAGAGTTAGGTAAAGACCCCACATTTGATGAGATTTTTTAAAAAACTCACACTAAGAAGAATGACAACTCTTGGGTTGATGAAAGAGAAAAAAAACATATGTAAGGAATATTAAATCATTCATTCTTTCATTTTTATTTCTTGTAAAAGTAATTTGATTATGTTACATTATTGTCTATTTGAACATAAACATTTCAATGTAAGTTGCAGCAAACCTCCAAAGGTGGAGAAAGATATAGTAGTTGTAGTTAAGTGGTTAATGCAGAAGCTCGCTTAAAACTGTGGGTTCAATATATTGGGGAAAAAATAAAGGGTGTATCTATGGTGCTAGAGATAAATCCTCGCTTTACATACCAGGTGTCGCAAGTCTAGTCCCAGACTCTCATTCATATAGAGGTTGCACCAATGTCTTGTCTTAGCACTCTAACGAGATAGTTGCACATATAACAACATTTGAGGAGCGAGCAAAAGCGACAAAACATTAAGCACAAGAGGAACTAAGGAAAGCAGAACAACGTCAACAAAAGGAAGTTCAACAAACATAGTAGCACACTATATAGCTCTAGATGAGGCTAACAACATTGGTAAAAAGTGTTGCTTCCATATAGGTTGAGTCCTTTCGTCGTCGTTGTCATCCAAATTACGATGAGGATGAGTCTAATGGTGATGACGACGAGGAGTAATATTGATTCATGTATTAGTTTCATTTAATAATTATGACTACATGTTTTGCTTAGACTTGGAGGCATTATCTATATATATTCTTACGATAATGTAGTTATGTGTAATTTGAAACTTATGGTAGTGACAATGTGCTTATTTTGAGACTTATAGTAGTGTAAATTATCTTTATTTTGAGACTTGTGATAGTCAATGTGTGTATTTTGACAATACTATTTACATAATATTTCACTTTGTTTTGACAATGATTTTTGTTATGCTTACAATTTATTTTAAAAATAGTTTAAAAAATACAACAAACAGTAAAAAAAAAAAAAGTAGACCGAAAATCATTTTTTTCATTACTCACAAAAATTCTATGAATAAACAATACATAATTTTAATATTATCGTTTTTTTTTTCTGTGATTAATTTACCCATGGACATGTCATGGATAAAACTACAATATCAAATAAAAAACAATAGAATTTTTTAAGGTTGTTTGTGAGTAATTTACTTTTGACTTTTCTTTGGGTAAGTATCAACGTCTTTAACAACATGAAATTTATGAGTTAATTTACTCACGAATACGGAGTGAGTCGTACTACCTGCAAACATTCCTTAAGTAAGTGTATTCAAGTGTTTATATATGGGTAAGTATTTACCTACGAGCGAATTAACTACAACCCGTGAATGTGGGTAATTCATAAGTAATTTTAAGTTACCTACAAAGTTGTCATGAATAAAGACAAAATCTGCCATAGGTACCAACATTTTTTCTTGTAGTGTAATTAGGTTGACTAAGATTTATGAATTGATAATAACAATTAATTGAAAGTTTTAATTTTGATTATTTAAGGGTTCAACCTAACCTAATTAACTTGAAGTGTTGGATTATAGAAACTATCATTCATAAGTTATAGTCAATTTATGTAGCTAATATTGAAATGTTGGATCATCAAAATTGAGATTTCCAAATCATTCTTTGTGTAATTAGTTTAAATTGAACTGTTGGATCATTGAAATTAGAACTTCTAAGTTATATATGGTTTATTTATTTAATAAATTTTAATTTTGATGATCTAACGATTCAATTTTAACTAATTAAACATACTATGATTAAGAAATTCAAATTTAATGATTCAATAATTCAATCAAAACGAATCTTGGACCTAAGTTCACGGGGTGCAAACTTTACATTTTTAATTAATAATAATTATAATATGTATAAATAAAAATACATATGAATTGATCCCTTCTTTAAATTTTTAATTAATAATAATTATAATATGGTTTATTTAGACTCTCTTTAAACAATTATCCCTCAAATAGTTTTTCTTAACAATTAACAAATTTGATGTCTATTTTCAAGTCAAGTCAACTCATGTGTATTATTCTAATTTTTGAATGATTTTTTGCGTACATGTATGGAACATTATAAGAATTTCTCTTTATAAAACTTTAAAATTTTCAACAAAAAATTAATTAAACATGAATTTATAAGTCTTAAAAGTTTAAATATTCTAGAAATGTTCTAAAATACATGAAAAAAAAATTGACAATACATATGAATTGATTAGAATTGATTTAGAAGTAGAGAAAAAAAATTGTTAACGAAAAGTATTTAATGAAAAGTATTTAATGAAAAGTATTTAATGAAAAGTATTTAAAAGACCATTATTTAAAGAAATATTTTTGAAACACTAAAAATAAAATATGGTATATTTATAGGAATAAAAAATTTACTAAAACCCTAATTTTAATATATACTATTATATTTTATAGTTTATTTTCAAAATAAA
>JBBPBS010000206.1:1071783-1090538 GCA_037974835.1 Cicer judaicum
ATTTAAATCACCTTTTCTAATTTCTACTACACTATTTTGTAAGTTGTTTTAGTCATCTCTTGAATAAACATGCTTCAACTTTTAAATTTTAAATATTTTGTTAGTATGATTAGAATATTATTAACAATTCATTAATACAAATTTAGAATTTTTAAAATTTTAAAAAAATAAATATAAATTTTTTTAATTGTCATATACTTAAGATAAAAACACTAAAAATATAAAATTGAAAATCGAATATTGAGATTACATTTTTGTTGTATTTGTGTTGAAGAGCTTTTCATAGTATAATAAACATATATACAATAAAATTATTTAAAAATATATGTTGATTTCCAACAAAAACTTAAAGTATTAGAATAATAATTTTATAAAACTAAAAAATATAATTCTTTTTACATAAATTAAAAATAATATTTTTAAATTTTATAAAAATTAAAAACTTAATTAACCTTTTAAATCATATATCCAATAAAAGTCTAGAGTAGGAGACTATTCACCAAAAATTGTTAAAAAAAAAAAAAAAGAGACTACTGGACCCACTTCACGAACCTCCCTTTTCCTTTGTTCCCACGTAGAGCTGCCACCACCAAAAGTAGCAAAAATTAATTTTCAAAGTCTTTGATCCTAAGAATGACCATTTAACACTATAGTATATAGTAACCGAATATGCTTTCTCAAGAATTCTCATGCTCCTCCTTAATTACCCTTTTATACTCTTTTCTAACCGCCACTTCGTCACACGCTAAGCATATGCTTCCTAATATTCTAGGAAACCTTTTGCTAATAAATACCCCTCTCACACCCCTTTTTCACATCTTCATAATAAACATATTAAACCAACCCCAAGTTTTGCATTTTAAAAAAATATCATTTTTTACCTCATAATTTTATCTTCCTTTTATAACATTATGAAGTTTGGGAAGAGACTTAAGCAACAGATTCAAGATTCGCTGCCAGAATGGAGGGACAAATTTTTGTCGTACAAGGAATTGAAGAAACTGTTGCGGCTTATATCGGCGGCACCAAAAATTTTGCTAAATGGGTCAATTGGATATGGAAAAGATGTGGCTGAGTTTATGTATTTGTTGAACAATGAGATTGAAAAGTTCAATGGCTTCTTCGTCGAAAAAGAGGAGGATTTCATTATTCGACACAAGGTAATAATTTCTAATTTCTCTCTCTCTCTCTCTTTTTATTTTTTAGTAGTGACATTTTTATTTACATTGAAAATGACTTCTAAATATTTCTTTTATAAGAGTACATGTCTGCTTGTTCACAAAAAAAAAAAAAAAGAGAGAATCCATCTCTACTTTTAAATTAAAATATATGGTATATTTTTTTTAGATAGATTAAATTCTTAAAATATAAAGTTTCTCACAAGAAACTTAAGTAAAAGAAATATAAATGTTCTTATAATATGATGAATCATTTAATTAAATCATGAAACACCCCATGCTTATTGAAAATCATATTTTTTTCTGTTATTAAGTGAAATTAATGTTTTTAGTAATTTAAAAAAAAAAGATAATATTAGGTTTTAAAATAGTGTGACACATATCACATATGGACAAGGACAAAGTTATCAATGTGTCGGACAATAACGCATGTTACTATTAATATGTGTTATTATGTGCACTACTATAAGATTTAGATCCTTTAAAGCACACCATCTTATACAACTACTACTACCTCTCCATTTCTTTCTTGAATGGAGAATCTTCTTTAGAAACAGATTTTCAAAATTTTCATATTTTTAAGAAATCGTTATACATACTACAATATTATTTATTGCGAAATGACGTAGTAGAAATGAGCATCTTGTCAAACCAATGTCTCTAGTTTTAATTCCATTGTGCGATTATTTTTGTGTTTCTTTTGTTAATTATGGTAATTTATTTGACAAAAAGAGTATAGTTTGATTTCGAACCCAAAAGCCATAATTACACTCGAAGCTAAAATTACCACTACACCAACAAATCTTTATTTATGTGATTGAAAATGTTTATTTTCCATAATGAATTGGTGAGTTTTAATTGCGAGGGGCAATTTATCATAACTACTCGTTCATGCTTAAAGAATATTCTTTTGAATATTACTTGAATTGAAAGAGTAAAAGCTTGAAATTTTGGCAATATAACCAACCTACCTCGAATGGAAATTGTGATTACGCTAGCTGGGTAGTGGTACGGCCACGTGGAAAAAGTTAATCGAAATATAATTAGCTGAGTTTAAAAACAAATTCGAATCTTATGATTAAAGTGAATAATTTATCCCTTTAGTGAAAATTTGCAGCCAAAATAATCAGCAATATTGATAATAAATTAATGAACGAATACGAGCAATGTTTTTATGTAAATATATAACAAATCTGTGGGGATGAATTTATTCTAGAAATAGCTTATGTTAGAGTTAAAGGTAGACATTAAATATCACCGATTTAAACGTCAAAATAATAATTTTTTATTAAATAAATTAAATTTATATATTACTATAAAATTTTAAAGATATTTAATAATTTTTTAAATATGTAATATATTATTAAAATACAAACAAAATGTCGACTATAATATATTATATAATTAAATTTTTTTGATCATTATAATATTTTATGTACATAAAATAGAGAAATTATTACTGGAGTTAGTCTTAGAGTAAATTAATATCCCCTCATAATATATTATATATTAATAAATATCAACTTATAGATTTTTTTTTCACTTATAATTCACTTAAAAAAATTGAATCTTTGAATTAGAAAACAATTGTATATATTTTTGTTTAGAAAAGAAAAGAAAAAGAGGGAAATTCTTAGAAAACTCTGGATTATGTTATCAAATTGAGATTTAGAATAATTTTAACAATATACTTTTTAATATATATTTTTTATTTACTAAAATTGATATAAATAATCGATTAAACTTTTACAAAAATTAAACTTTTACAAAATTAATACATTTTGACGAGATTATGTGAATTTCACTTAATAAAAAACAAATACCTTAAAATTTGTGTTAAAAATTGCGTTAATATCACTGCTATGAGATATATGACGTAGCCCATAAGCTTGTTGTAACATGCACATGGATTTTTCAACGAATTCAAACAAAGCTCATCTATTTTTGGTCCATTATTACTGTAACCTATATGGCACCTACTTTCTCTCTGTTGCCTATTACATGCTCACTTTTTTTTAGATGAGGTGCTCTCTTCTAAGTAGGTGTATTGAGAAATACTAGAAAATTGGTGTGCATAGATTAACGGTAGTTTTAATTTTTTTATTTTAATTTTTTTTTTTTAGTTCTTAACTAAAAAGGAATGATACGATGCAAGATCAAATAATATGATATATAATATAATATTGTAGAATGATTAACTCTTGTTAAATCATAATAAACAATTATAATTTTTAATTTTTGAAATTTTATTTTTTTAATTTAATTAATAACATATAAATAATTAATAAATTTGAATAGTTTTATATCATGAAATTGTATAACATGATATTTAAAATATGTTAAATATTAACTTTTTAGTTTAAAAATTTGAGATGAACTAAATCTGACTACTTTTATTAATAAAAGGATTAACTATGTGAATTAGAAAAAATAGAGAAATTAAAATTATAATTAAATTATTATTTTATAAATAAAAAAATGCATGCTTCAATTATAAATGGAACAGATATAAATTATACTTCATGTGGTTTTGATGATTAAAAAGTAATGCACGTGGTTTTGAAGGATTAGTACATATATCCAGTCCACAAAATCAAGTATTGGTTAGAGACATCGCAGAGAAATCATAAAATAAATTATTTCTATTGAAAAAATGTAATAATTTTTTATAAGAAATGTTTAATGTATTAAAAATAATACTAGAAATATATTAATTAACACATATTTTTTAACATTCTGATTAGTTAAAATATGTACCTAAATTTATATGAAACTCACATGTTTTGATGAGATTTTTAACTCACATGTTTTCTGTTAGAAAGTGTTTTAAGTCCTTAAATTCTAGCTCAATCATAAAAGTCGAAATTGTTAGATTGAACGGTAAATCTAATTCAAATTCAAAATCTCACAATTGTATGTAAATTTTTGATGGTATATTTATCATCTAATCTATGAAGAAAAAAAGTGTGTTGATAACATTTTTCATGTATTAATTATTTTAAAAACCAATTTTTTTTTATCAATAGATGGAATCATAAAGAAAAGTGCACATAATTGTGAATTTTCGAGTTCGAATATGAGATATAATATTCAACTTAATAGATATTTGTCAATTGAGCTTAGACTTTATGTATTAAAAGCTAAAATATTTATTATTTCTTTTAATATTTTTGGTTCGTTAGTTTATTTGCCCCTAAAGCAATTAATGAAAGATACTAGACAAAAATATTATCCTTTGAGGCAATTAATTTCATTTTTTCTTGTTAAGTTGTACTATAGTGTTTATGTCTCTTATATAGAAATGTACCATGAAAGTTATGATTACAAAGAAAACTGAAAAATAAGTGATGTGTATGAGATTTTAGAATTGGATTTTGAATGCAGGAAGTACAACAGAGAATCAAGAGAGTAGTTGGTTTATGGGGACCAAATGGTAGTGAGCCTTCAGAAGTAGATTATAAAGAGGAAATGGAAAAAATTAGAAAAGCTATTGTTGATTTCCATGGTGAAATGGTTCTCTTAGTAAACTACAGCAACATTAATTATACAGGTACTACTTTTTTTGACTTAAAGTTTCTCAAATATAGAAGGGAAATACATATTCTTGTTATGTTAATCCGTTTGTTGCTATTTTTTGAAGGCTTCAATTAGAGTATTAAAATTGATTTGGTTTTCTTAAGACCGTGATTAGAGTAAAATTACACATGTTTAGTTTGTTTAAAAGTGATTAAGAGTAATTTTTATGTTGAGTTGATTATAAGTTTAAGAGTGATATACATTACTTTAGTCTTTAAAATTACAGGGGTGAGTCAATTGATCCCTATAGGTGAGTTAATTGATCCCTATAATAAAGAAATTTTAGTATGATCGTTAAATTGAAATTTCTCAATGATACTAATAAATTTTGATCAATCAGTTTATTTTCTAAAATTATTTTGGAAAATTAATGTGATAAAATATTTTAAATTTCCAAAACAATTTTAATTTTAATTTTAATTTTTAAAAACTAAATTGTTCGATTCTTCTAATTTTCTAAACTATATTGACTTTTCATTAAAAAAACGTACGCTATATTTTAAATCAAATTTGTCAAAATAAAAACATAAAATTTGCATTGTTTTAAGTTCAAACTAATCGAATCAATTTTATAAAGTAAATTCAAATTCAAATCATTTTTATCAAATTATGTCCAAATCATGTTTATGAAACTATAACCTCGAATAACCGAATTTAAATTTTTTAAACGACGGTTCTAAAAGAATAATTAATTAGTATTACTTTTATAAATAATGATTTCTCTTTCCCAACATATTTTTAAAAAAATTCATCCAACTTTCACAAAAATACATTGTTGATTTTGGCAGGGTTGGCTAAAATTTTGAAGAAGTATGACAAGAGAACAGGAGGTTTACTTCGTTTGCCATTCATTCAAAAAGTATTGGAGCAACCCTTTTTCACAACCGATCTAATCTCAAAACTTGTGAAGGAATGTGAAAGCATAATTGATTCAGTGTTTCCAGCTGAAGAAGAAGCTGAAAGAGCAAAAGAAGATATAATAGTAGCTGGTGAAGGAATTTTTAAGAACACAGTTGCAGCATTACTTACAATGCAAGAAATGAGAAAAGGTAGCTCTACACAGAGTCCCTTTTCTCTGCCTCCTCTCAATTTGCCAGATTCTGATCTCATCCAATCAATACAGCTTAATGCTGCTGTTCCAATTATTTAGTTATTCAAATTGATCATGATTATTATAGGTAGAAAAATTTGATCAGAAATTAGATTGATATAATGAGGTGTGACACATTTTGGAGGACACATGATAGTTGATCTTAATTTACATTCTCAATTTGATTAAGAAACATGTCAATTACTTGAGATGAAAACGAGAGCCTTTTCAAGGATGGATATTTAGTCATTAATTATTTTGATAATTAAATTATATTTGGTTTTATATGGTCAATGTATTGGTTTTCTATGAATTTATCGGAGGATATGTTAGAATAAAAATTTGATTAATTAAATGATTTGCCTCAAGTGGTTAATGAACTGCAGTTAAGGACGGATCGTTCGCAAAAATTAGAATTCAAATCTTAGTTGAAATAACTTTTTTATCTCTTAGTGGAACCTTAAATTATTAAAAAAATATTAAATAACTATGAATTTGATACTTCTAAAAGTTATTCGAATTAAACATAGAATATGAAAATATATTTTTAGGAGTAATTTTAGTTTTTTAAACTAATTTTTCAAGAATATAACAAAAACCAATGAAGAACAAGAAAGAAATTGAACTTAAAAAAGATATTAGACTAAAATTGAATATGAAGATGAATGATCACTACTTTCATGAGAAAGTTAAGATCAAATGTGATCATCTCAAGTATTTAAATAGTCAAGTTTTGGATAAATCAACTCAACCGATTCAAAACAAGGTGAATTGTGAATTTTGGTCTCATTAGAAAAAATTTCATTGAAATTTTTCGAGTCAATGGTAATAGTAATTGATTTAAATAAAATAGGTAGAACATATTTAATAAAGTCCTATTAAATCTGTTTTAATCATTATAGTTAAATTATGCATGTTTACGTAATTTAAAATATCATGAAATGGAATACAATATTAACTTCGAAATGTCTTTGAATAATGGAACTAAAATGTGAAAATAGTCCTCAAATTTTATTAAAAACTGTATATTTTGAACAACTAAGTATTGAGTAACCTACTCTTTTTAAGACTAAATGAACGCTTTTAAGAGGCATCAAATCTATTCTTTAAATGTATGATATTTCAATTTTGTGATAATGAAAGTGTATGATACAATCATTAACATCATAATACTATGCACTTCGTATTATTGAGTACATTGAAAACTAAGATAAATTCAAATTTTCAATTGATCATGAGTTTGACCATGGTCTTCATCCAAAAAGAGTTGTTGGATGATTATATACACAAAGGAAAGACTATATTAATGGTCTATTGACAACTCTTTGACAAGTGTATTAAATTGCTCAAGTAATAAAATGATAAGTAAAAATGGTCTCCACATGGATTGTTATTAATTTAGTAACACAACAAAATTGTATGTATTTAGGTAACAAAAAGTTTATAAGTTGGTTGGTAATTTCAAATAAACATCAATTTAAACAGAGAAAATTCAATAAAATAAAAACAATTAGGAAATTTGAATCACCTTCTTTCCACTAAGTAATTATTAGTTTACCATTTCAACAATCTAACATATTTGATTATGTCATATTAACAAATCAGACTAATACCAATTCCTTGACTCAAAATCTCTTTTTTTTATAATAACAAACGTTAATTTCTTAGATGATCAGACTTATTACTCAAAGTATGTACAAACGTTAATATATTAGACATGTGTTAATACTTTATATTCCTATAAAAATATTGACACATGAGCATATATCTTGATTTTGGTTATTATAGTCTATTTTCCAATAACGAAATAATACCTAGATTCAAAAATATATGAATAATCAAATACATTTTAATTGCATAAATAACATACGAAAATCAAAACTATACAAATTAAAGAAAATTTATCTATTCCCTAATCAAGAGAAAAATTAGTTCATGATTAAGAACATAGTAACAATCAAAAAGATGAAATTACACATAAGAAATATGAACTCAATCATCACTTATTGCTTCAAAGAGTGAAATCTTTAACTTCCTAGACTCCAAGATGTGCATAATATGATCTCTAATGTCTCCTAGGCCAGAACTCTCGAAAAAAAAAAGAATATTTAGCTTAAATATGGCCTAAAAATGTGTGCAATACATTACTGGCAAGTTTGGGTGCAATGCACTGGCTTGAGGGTGTTTTCTACAATTTTAGTAGCAATACATGTCGTGTAAAGCATTGGGCGCAATGCCCTATCTCTAAATGCAATGTTATAATGTGTTAAATAAACATATTTGTTATTCCAAAATTTTAATCCCTCTTATTTCACTTTCAACTTTCACCCTTTTAAACTCCAAATTGAGTTTTGGTGTCTTCGTGAAAGTTATAGCTATGTATATTAGCTTTCTTTTTTAATTGATTTAACTCCAATTGTACATCTAAAACTTTATATATCATTTTTATAGAGGTCATGTTGTTTTTTCATCAAAATTCAACATTGCGCTAAACCAATGAAATAATACAAAACTATACAAAATACTTGGTTAATCAAGAAAATAAAAGTATAAACACCTTATTTAATTGAAGAACCATTTATTCAAAATAACTCTAAAACAAACATTAAATTGAAAGAAATAAGCTAAAAAATTGACTCAAAATGACTGATGAAAGTTCATCACAACCCCAAACTTAATATGTTGCTTGCCTTCATAGAACAACACTTTAAAAAAGGATTGATATTTATATTTCAAGAAGCATCACAAACTTCCTTGTCAATCTATCTCCATTATCAAAAAAATAACAAACTTGTCGGCAAATACAATATTATACAAAAAGTAACTTTCACTCACTAACAACCAATTAGAAATTCAAAATATTTCCTTCAACACTTATCCTTCATGATCAACTTCCTTTTCAGTGAATCTCACCGAAAAGTAGAGCTAATTATAATGAAAACAAGGAAAATTTCAAGTCAAGACTTTCTAATATTTTTATTTTATTTTATTTATGTTTAAGTTGAATTATCATAAGTTATGTTTTATTCTAGTTAAGTGTAAGTCCATTAAATGGGCCTATATTTATATTTTTAGGTATTTTAGGTATATGAACATTTTTTCTATAAATACTCTCGTATTGATCTCATTTGATAAGTTTTCTCTTAATGAAAATCTTGAGTGAGTTAAGTCTCCTCTTTGAATTCTTGAATTATAACTTCTTTGAATCTTATTAGTGACTTCCTTACCATTGTGGCGATTCTTCATCTATTTATCAATCATCATTGATTATGACACTTCCTCTATCTTCTCAACCTCATTCATCTTTTGTTCCTTTTCCTCTTTTATTTATTTTATTTCATGTGAAAATACCAATTGATTAGGTTTTCAATATCATGTGGAAGCACAAAAATCAACATCATTTGATATCAAAGCATGTATTTTACAACACTTGTATTTTTGAATTTTTATCTTTATATTTGAATTCCTCTCATTTTTCTAATCAATGTTAAGAATTTCAAGCTCTTCTAGATCTGTATTTGAATAAAAAAAAAAAACAGATTCTTCATAGTTGTCACTTTGATGATCCTCCCCACAAAAATAACAAGATGCACGAGGTTCACAATCACCATTTTTATGTTTTATCCACAAAAATCACATCTAAAAGGAAATTATTGTGTGACATTTGTTTTGAATTTTTTTTTCTATCCAATGACTTTATCTTGGGAGATACAAGCATTAGTTGATACAAAAGTATACCTTCAATAATTCCTTTCTACAAAACTCAAGGAAACTTGTTAGTACCAAAGCAAGATTAAAAAACAAAAAAGAATGCAATAAAATAAAAAATAATAAAAAAGCTTAGTAAAAAATTAAAATAACTAAGTATTACTAATTTTATTTTATAAATAAATTAATGAACAATCTCCGACAACGACGTAAAAAAATTGAAAACTCTTTGACAAGTGTACCAAATCACTCATGTAATAAAGTGATAGGTGCGACACCCTAAACCCAAATTGAATTAAAAATAAAATGCATTAGTTTTGAAAGAGGTTCGCAGCGGTTCCAAAATAGAGTATAAAAATTTTCTTTTAAAGTATAAGGTTCAAAAAGTCACATTCACACTTATACAAATGTCTTGCATAAAAAAAATCAATTAAAAACCCTTTAATATCGAATATAATTGAGGTTTGTTAAATAAAAATTTCTAACATAAAAACACATTCTAAACTTAGAGAAAACTAATTTCTACATCCGAATAAAAGATAAAACTAACACAATTGATCAATCGAATTTACAAAAATCTAATTTAATTCATAACTCAACGAAATACGATAAATTACTTCCACCCAGTATCATCTATCAGAGCGTGGATCACCAACTGATAACCTGAAATGATTGCGCTCTCGTAGGCGCCAAACACAAGCAACGAGGGGTGAGCTTCGAAAATATGTAATAGTATAAAATAATTGAGAAAAACTCGTAAAATATATTAAACACCGTATCATATTAAATCAGAATCAACAAGAATAATCAAGGTAAAACATTAATACAATTCATAACATCAAGTAAACACACAAATCAAGTAATGTTATGCATGCTCTTATACTCTAGACTTATCCTTTTTCTTTAGTACCATTCTAACTCTGAAGTACTTGGTTAGGAGGCCTGATACTAAGCCACTACAAGAGTAGACGGACAATTCATGAATGGCCAAGTCCTCATAGATCCCCTCAACTCAACTCGAGACACATATACACGACGACCGGGGTACTCTTGTGTTGCACGGTAGTTCCCGACCTTAGGGAATAACCCACTAATCTACTTAGGAATTCCCCACTAGATGTACCCCCAAGGTCTATCAGTCTTACCTTATAGTTTGACTGTAGCCTTCCACGATCAGGCTCATTCAGTTGTACTTCCCCGAATCACTAGGTTTGTCAAACCCTCCCTATATGATGACAAAATAATCCTAAATCCAAAATCTACAATACATATCTCAGACTTATTCGATCATCACAATTCAATAATTTTCAGTTTGACTTCACAATATTCATCATTATATATATATATATATCGTTATATCAGTCAATCACATAAAATCCTAATATTTGATTTACACTACTCACAATACAGTCCAGTCTCATCAATCACATAATAAGGAATCAATTAAGTGCACTTTCAAGTAAAATTAGAATTTCAAACAAGTAGACAAGAACACTCAAATACAGATCATTCATACAATAATAGTTAGTATAGGTTTCATAAAATCAAATAATACACAATCTTAATATACATTAATTCACAACAACTCTATAGATTTCTAAATTATATTTTAGTCCTCACTATTACCATTCATATATTATAAATTAATTATTATTACTCAATAGGGCTCAACCGTACGTAGTAAGCCCCAAATGAACATCTGGGAATTTCAGTATTCCCGTTCATCTAATGTTAATTTATACTCATAAAATTGAACATCATCTCACCCCTTACCTCATTTGGCGATCTCGTACTATAAGACATTAATTTCAGCAACGTTGGAGAAATCCATAATTAAATTGTTTGAAAGCGGGTCTAGAGAATAACCAAATCGCAGCGACACAGATGACTCGAAACGATGCTTACAAATAACAACAACACGTAACAGCGATGATAATGAGTTTTCACAGATTTTGCTTAATTTGAAAAACGAATGTCATAGACAAAGCTCTCGACGCATAGGTCACTTAACTGATCTTCGTTATTTCGGGTCAACACTACAACAGCCAGAATTGAGGTTTGAAGGCGATGGTTAGGATTTTTGATTTGGTCATGAATGGTTGTTTCAATTGCGGTTCTTCCCGTAGATGAAGGAGTCGAGAACATTGATTTCAAATATGGTGGTTGGGGACATTGATGGCATTCGCGGTTATAAAAAATTATCACATGTAGTGGTTGTTAGAGATGTATTGTGACTTGTTTTCTGATTATGAGAGTCTCACATAGCAGGTCTAAACGAAGATGATTGATGGGGAAGAAATTGTGATGGGTTATTCGACCATGGAATGGAAGAAATTGGTGAAGACGGTGGTGACCTATTACCGGCGGCAGCGCAAGGCTTGAAGAACAGGAAATCTATTTGAGATTTGTGGTTTAAGGTAAACGAGGTGCAAAAATCTGATTTGGGGATTTAGGTAATGTGAGGTACAAAATCAGTAAAAGCCCAATAGGAAAACAAGTTGAAGCAGAAAAATGTAAGGGGTGTTGATAGCTAACTCAAACTTATATTTCTATTATTTAAGATTAAAAAATAATATATTAATCACCAATTCTATTCATCTATAATAATTAAAGTATTATTCTCCAAAATACTCATATTACAATACTAATAATTTTCACAAAAATAATTAAATAGAATAAATATATACAATGTTAACAATTTATCTTATTCACTAATTTAAATTTCTATAAAATTATTATACTAGAGCAAATATACATGTAAAGAAAATTAATCATAATTATATATAAACACATATTCTAAACACATGCAATACTAAATTAATTATTTAAAATTCTATTAGATAAATAAAATAACTTATTATAAAATTTGGAGTGTTACAATAGGTAAAAGTTGCTTCCACAAAAATTGTTATTAATTTAGTAACGAAATAAAATTGTAAATATTTAGGTAACAAAGGAATTATAAGTTGATTGATAATTTCGAACAAACATAAATTTATACAGAAAAAGTTCAACAAGAGAAAAATAATTAAGGTATTTGAATCACTTTCTTTTCATTGTGTAATTATTAATTTGCTATTTTAACAACCTAATCTATTCGATTACGTCAAATTTATAAAATAGATTAAGACCAATTCATTGACTCAAAATCTCATTTTTTTTATAAAAATGAACCCAAATTACTTAGGGGATCATACTTGTTACTAAAAATATGTACATACATTAATATTTGAGACACATGTTAATACTTTATATTCCTATAATAATATTGAAACACAAATATATTTTGGTTCCGATTATTACAACCTATTTTCCAATAACGAATTAATACCTAGATTCAATTCTATAGGGATGAGAAACAAAAATATATGAATAATCAAATACTGTAATTGTATAAATAATATACGAAAACCAAGATTACATTGATTCAAGAATGTTCATCTAATCCCTAATGAATGAAAAAATTAGTTCATGATTATGAACATAATAACAATGAAGAAGATGAAATTACACACAAGAAAAATGGAACAAATCTTCAATTCTTGCTTTCAAGGGTGAAATCTTCAAATTTTTAGAATGCAAGATGTGCACAATATGATCTTCAATGTCTCATAGGTCAGAATCCTTGTAAAATATGAGTTTTTGGATTAAATAAGGCCTAAAAACGTGTGTCAGTACATTGCTGACAAGTTTGAGCGCAATGCACTGATCTGGGCTAAAATGCTACGAATTTGGTAGCAATACATGCCACGAAAAGCACTAGGGTACAATGTGTTGCCTTTAGACGCTATGCTTTGCAATTTTAAATAAACACATGGTCTTTCAAAATTGATATCCCTCTGATTTGACTTGCACTTTTCACCTTTTTACCGTTCAAATTAGATTTTTGTGTCTTCATGAAAGTTGTTGTTATGAATGTTAACTTTTATTTGCTATTGATGTGACTCCATTTGGACATCTACAACTTCAAACATGATTAAAATACCGCACAAGGGTTATGTTTTTTTCTCCCAAAATTCAACATTGCGGTAAACCAATGAAACGATACAAAACTACACAAAATAGCTGGTTAATAAAAAAAATGAAAGCATATACACCTTATTTAATTGAAGAATCATTTATCCAAAATAACTCTAAAACAAACATTAATTTAAAAGAAATAAGCAATCAATTGACTCAAAATGACTTTAAAAAACAATTGATTCATGGTTCATATTGTTGGAGAATCAAAAGATAGACTTTGAAAAACTCTTTTAAAATCCATCTTTAGAGCGAAAAATCCCCCTTGCCAAGATCACTTAGAACTCCAAAAATTACTATAAGTTTATTTTTTTATATCTTAAAGCGACGAGGAGATAATCACCAATGCCACAAAAGAGAAGCACATGATAGAGCACCATGCTAGCTAATAGCTACAGAGAAGGAGGCGCAATATCAATTGTTGATTATTTAAGAGGGAGACACAAAACACTACTTTTATAAGCTTTTCACTATCTTTGTCTTGCCCTATTAGGCCTTGTACACTACAAGTCCAACATCCTCTATATTTCAATCAAATTGAATTTAATTAAAATATAATTTCTCCAATTAATCGTTCTATATGTGTGATCCCTATAGGCTTTCATTTAATTGATAATAATATTAAATATTATAATTTGTGAATGGGATCTAGTTGGGTATCACTGCTGCCTAATTAATGAGAAAAATCAATGATCTTACAACAATCACTATTTATCGTGCATCAATTGTTCCTTCATTCTAATGTCTAATTGAACGGTGGTCACAATATGTGCCATCCTTGCAATTCTCATTTTTTATTTATCGATCTCATAGTAGGTGCATAAAATCAATGGATCCAATATCACATATTGATCCATTATAGCATGACCATGCATTTCAACGATCTCGCTCTATCAAGTGGCCCAACACATAATTCATGTTGTGTAGAAAGGACAAATCCTATCTACATCCCTCACACCCCTCCACATGGTTTATTTTAGGTTCAATAACCATCTTTATAATTATCTTGTTATAGACAAATGTTTGATGGCCTTAAAGCCAACTCCCCATGTAAGGATCGTAGTGACTTCAAGTGGAAGGACAACTCATCATGATCGCAAGAGAATCGTTAATGACACTTACACAACTATAATGAAGATTAGGATGATCAGAATGTAAAAATAGAAAGTAAGAGGAGATATGTTTAATTAACTAAACTACACCATATTTTGCTACTACTTGAGTTAGGTTTTATTTGATTTAGGAGAGAAAAATGGATGGTAGAACGGAAAATGAAATGAAAGAGATGAAAAATGGGAAATCGTGGTTTAATGATAAATAAGAAGAAAAAAAAATAGAAAATGAAACCAATATTGCTATTAATATTTTTACTTAAATAATTGAAAAATCATCTTAATTCTAATGTTATTCTAATTTAAATGTTAAATTTAATCTTAATCCTAATGTTAACTTTAATCTTAATTTTAACTTAAATTTATCGTACTTTTTATCTTATCTTAATCTTACACTACAAGAATAATTGGGTATACTAATAACCATATTTTGCTTTACCAACGGCTAAATCATATCCTCCATTGTAGTGCTTTACAATTATTTGTTTGTTTGCAAGTATGATTTGCATGATTTAATTTTTTTTTTCCATTTTGGGGATAAATTTAACCTACTTTATAGTGACTATGAGATGTCTATAGTAATAGTCATTATTATTGATGTTATTTGTAGAAACTCTAGGTTGTGATCAAAATAAACAAAAATGCATCAATTAATTTATTTAAGTTATGAACTTTTTTCCTCTTCATTGTAATGAACACCTACATGGCAAAAATTGATTATGCGGGGAGGAGTGGGGTTGCGAATCAGAGTCTATGACAGGATAATGTGCTTTGTGAATTCTCACTTGGCTGCACACTTGGAAGCTGTTAATCGGCGAAATGCTGATTTTGACAACATTTATTGAAATATGGTCTTCAGCTGATCCTCTAACCTACTCAATACATCAGCTGATATGGTACAATACCTTTTCTTGTCTTGCTATCTTGCCTTCTCCACTTATTATTTTTGGATACTTTACTCGTATAAGTAACTAAATAGTTTTATATTTATAAAAATACATTGCAACAACTAAATAAACAATTTTAAACTTTTTAAAAATCATTAATAATCAATCATGCGAGTTTACTTAATCTTATTTGAGGTTGTCTCTTTTTGGTGTAGATTGATCTATTTTATTCAAAAATAGTTATTAAAAATAAATCTCAAGTCAAGTATCACGTGTCTCCTAAGTTAGACAAAGAAGACAAATTAATTCATTTTATATTAATTTATGGTGATAAGAGTTTCAAGGAACTGCTTTTTCTTTTACTAAAAGGATTTGGAACCTTTGCATTCCGACTAGTACCAATTTGACAAATCCTTCTTTGGGTTTCAATTTTGTGGTTGCTTTAAAAGTGAAAGAAAAAGAGGCGTAAGACGAAATCGAAAAAAAATAAAATAGAGTTTTAGTGTTGAATTCAATTATTCTGACAGAACCAGAAAAAGAAAAACAAAGGTGTGTGCTCTCAACCGTAATCGCTTGAATTGAATATCTCTTTTTCTCCCTATCAATATTTTCAATCTTCTGCATTAATCGATTCAACCGGTATCATTTTCTTGTTTGGTGTTGATGTTTTGAGCCAATTTTTTTTTTATTATTCGTTGCAACGTTGACAATAATGGTGATGATGTTCTTGAAATTTAAACCCTAGAAATCATGATTTGAATTGGTAAAAAAAAAAAAAAAGATGATTGCATAGTCACAAGAAAGAGAGAGATGGTGATACAAAATAAAATATAAAGTTTTCCTTCCCGTTCTTGTTCTTGAAATTCAACCAAGAACGCTTGATCTCTATGAATCTTGGTCATTCGAACCCTAGAATTCTGTTTTGAATTGGTGCCCTATAAAGATGAAAACGAAGTCATAGACTTTGTTATTTGGTTTTTGTTTGAAACAATAACGCATTATAATTGATTATCCAAGAATGTATAATCTTAATGATTCTTGATTATTCTTGTCTGCGAAGGTTGATAAAAATTGAAACCTTTGCATAACGACTAGTACCAATTTGACAAATCCTTCCTTGGGTTTCAATTTTGTGGTTGCTTTATAAGTGGAAGAAAAAGAGGCGTAAGACGAAATTAGAAAAAAATAAAATAGAGTTTTTGTGTTGAATTCAATTATTCTGACGGAACCAGAAAAAGAAAAACAAAGGTGTGTGCTCTCAACCGTAATCGCTTGAATTGAATATATCTTTTTCTCCCTATCAATTTTCAATCTTCTGCATTAATCGATTCAACTAGTATCATTTTCTTGTTTGGTGTTGATGTTTTGAGCCATTTTTTTTTATTATTCGTTGCAACATTGACAATAATGGTGATGATGTTCTTGAAATTCAAACCCTAGAAATCTTTATTTGAATTGGTACAAAAAAAAAGAAGATGACTGCATAGTCACAAGAAAGAGAGAGATAGTGATACAAAATAAAATATAAAGTATTCCATTCCCGTTCTTGTCCTTGAAATTCAACCAAGAACGCTTGATCTCTATGAATCTTGGTCATTCGAACCCTAGAATTTTGTTCTGAATTGGGGCCCTATAAGGATGAAAACTAAGTCATAAACTTTTTTATTTGGATTCAAGTTTCTGCTGTCCATGATTTGATATAAATCTTTTTTTTTTCTTTCATGTTCAACCCATTATCCTATGGTTTGTCATCTATCAATTCTCTCTTTCTATTGAGCAAACAATTTGTCTCCAAAACTATGTTTGACAAAAATGTTTGCGGATAGGTTTTTGGTTGAAACAATAACGCATTATAATTGATTATCCAAGAATGTATAATCTTGATTATTCTTGTCTGCGAAGGTTGATAAAAATTGAAACCTTTGCATTACGACTAGTACCAATTTGACAAATCTTTCCTTGGGTTTCAATTTTGTGGTTGCTTTATAAGGGGAAGAAAAAGAGGCATAAGACGAAATCAGAAAACAAAAAAAAAAAAAAAAAAAAAAAGTTGAAACCTTTGCATTACGACTAGTACCAATTTGACAAATCCTCCCTTGGGTTTAAATTTTGTGGTTGCTTTATAAGTGGAAGAAAAAGAGGCGTAAGACGAAATAAGAATAAAATAAAATAGAGTTTTTGTGTTGAATTCAATTATTTTGACTGAACCAGAAAAAGAAAAACAAAGGTGTGTGCTCTCGACCGTAATCGCTTGAATTGAATATCTCATTTTCTCCCAATCAATTTTCAATCTTCTGCATTAATCGATTCAACTTGTATCATTTTCTTGTTTGGTCTTGATGTTTTGAGCCAATTTTTTTTTATTATTCGTGGCAACATTGACAATAATGTTAACGATGTTCTTGAAATTCAAACCCTAGAAATCTTGAGTTGAATTGGTACAAAAAAAAAAAAAAGATGATTGCATAGTCACAAGAAAGAGAGAGATGGTGATACAAAATAAAATATAAGGTTTTCCATTCCCGTTTTTGTTCTTGAAATTTAACCAAGAACGCTTGATCTCTATGAATCTTAATCATTCGAACCCTAGAATTTTGTTCTGAATTGATGCCCTATAAAGATGAAAACAAAGTCACAGACATTATTATTTGGATTCAAGTTTCTACTGTCCATGATTTGATATAAATCTCTTTTTTTTTTCTTGTTCATGTTCAACCCATTATCATGTGGTTTCACATCTATCAATTCTCTTTTTCTATTGAGCAAACATTTTGTCTCCAAAACTGTGTTTGACAAAAATGTTTGCATATAGGTTTTTGTTTGAAACAATAACGCATTATAATTGATTATCCAAGAATGTATAATCTTGATGATTCTTGATTATTCTTGTCTGCGAAGGTTAATAAAAATTGAAACCTTTGCATTTCGACTAGTACCAATTTGACAAATCCTTCCTGGGGTTTCAATTTTGTGGTTGCTTTATAAGTGGAAGAAAAAGAGGCGTAAGACAAAATCAGAAAAAAATAAAATAGAGTTTTTGTGTTGAATTCAATTATTCTGACGGAACCAGAAAAAGAAAAACAAAGGTGTGTGCTCTTAACCGTAATCGCTTGAATTGAATATTTCTTTTTCTCCCTATCTATTTTCAATCTTCTGCATTAATCGATTCAAGTGGTATCATTTT
>JBBPBS010000206.1:1090739-1129863 GCA_037974835.1 Cicer judaicum
AAGAAAAAGAGGCGTAAGACAAAATCAGAAAAAAATAAAATAGAGTTTTTGTGTTGAATTCAATTATTCTGACGGAACCAGAAAAAGAAAAACAAAGGTGTGTGCTCTTAACCGTAATCGCTTGAATTGAATATTTCTTTTTCTCCCTATCTATTTTCAATCTTCTGCATTAATCGATTCAAGTGGTATCATTTTGTTGTTTGGTGTTGATGTTTTGAACCAATTTTTTTTATTATTAGTTGCAACGTTGACAATATTGGTAACGATGTTCTTGAAATTCAAACCCTAGAAATCTTGATTTGAATTGGTACAAAAAAAAAAAAAAGATGATTGCATAGTCACAAGAAAGAGAGAGATGGTGATACAAAATAAAATATAAGGTTTTCCATTCCCGTTTTTGTTCTTGAAATTTAACCAAGAACGCTTGATCTCTATGAATCTTAATCATTCGAACCCTAGAATTCTGTTTTGAATTGATGCCCTATAAAGATGAAAACAAAGTCACAGACATTATTATTTGGATTCAAGTTTCTACTGTCCATGATTTGATATAAATCTCTTTTTTTTTTCTTGTTCATGTTCAACCCATTATCATGTGGTTTCACATCTATCAATTCTCTTTTTCTATTGAGCAAACATTTTGTCTCCAATACTGTGTTTGACAAAAATGTTTGCATATAGGTTTTTGTTTGAAACAATAACGCATTATAATTGATTATCCAAGAATGTATAATCTTGATGATTCTTGATTATTCTTGTCTGCGAAGGTTAATAAAAATTGAAACCTTTGCATTTCGACTAGTACCAATTTGACAAATCCTTCCTGGGGTTTCAATTTTGTGGTTGCTTTATAAGTGAAAGAAAAAGAGGCGTAAGACAAAATCAGAAAAAAATAAAATAGAGTTTTTGTGTTGAATTCAATTATTCTGACGGAACCAGAAAAAGAAAAACAAAGGTGTGTGCTCTTAACCGTAATCGCTTGAATTGAATATTTCTTTTTCTCCCTATCTATTTTCAATCTTCTGCATTAATCGATTCAAGTGGTATCATTTTCTTGTTTGGTGTTGATGTTTTGAGCCAATTTTTTTTATTATTAGTTGCAACGTTTACAATATTGGTAACGATGTTCTTGAAATTCAAACCCTAGAAATCTTGATTTGAATTGGTACAAAAAAAAAGAAGGTGATTGCATAGTCACAAGAAAGCGAGAGATGGTGATACAAAATAACATATAAAGTTTTCCATTCCCGTTCTTGTTCTTGAAATTCATCCAAGAACGCTTGATCTCTATGAATCTTGGTCATTCGAACCCTAGAATTCAGTTTTGAATTGGTGCCCTATAAAGATGAAAACAAAGTCAAAGACTTTGTTATTTGGATTCAAGTTTCTACTGTCCATGATTTGATATAAATCACTTTTTTTTTTCTTTTCATGTTCAACCCATTATCCTATAAGTGGAAGAAAAAGAGGCGTAAGACAAAATCAGAAAAAAATAAAATAGAGTTTTTGTGTTGAATTCAATTATTCTGACGAAACCAGAAAAAGAAAAACAAAGGTGTGTGCTCTTAACCGTAATCGTTTGAATTGAATATTTCTTTTTCTCCCTATCTATTTTCAATCTTCTGCATTAATCGATTCAAGTGGTATCATTTTCTTGTTTGGTGTTGATGTTTTGAGCCAATTTTTTTTTATTATTAGTTGCAACGTTGACAATATTGGTAACGATGTTTTTGAAATTCAAACCCTAGTAATCTTGATTTAAATTGGTACAAAAAAAAAGAAGGTGATTGCATAGCCACAAGAAAGCGAGAGATGGTGATACAAAATAAAATATAAAGTTTTCCATTCTCGTTCTTGTTCTTGAAATTCAACCAAGAATGCTAGATCTCTATGAATCTTGGTCTTTCGAACCCTACAATTCTATTTTGAATTGGTGCCCTATAAAGATGAAAACGAAGTCATATTTGGATTCAAGTTTCTACTGTCCATTATCGTATGGTTTCTCATCTATAAATTCTCTTTTTCTATTGAGCAAACATTTTGTCTCCAAAACTGTGTTTGACAAAAATGTTTGCGGATAGGTTTTTGTTTGAAACAATAACGCATTATAATTGATTATCCAATATTGTATAATCTTGATGATTCTTGATTATTCTTGTCTACGAAGGTTAATAAAAATTGACACCTTTGCATTCTGACTAGTACCAATTTGACAAATCCTTCCTTCGGTTTCAATTTTTTGGTTGCTTTATAAGTGGAAGAAAAAGAGGCGTAAGACGAAATAAGAAAAAAATAAAATAGAGTTTTTGTGTTGAATTCAATTATTCTGACGGAACCAGATAAAGAAAAACAAAGGTGTGTGCTCTCAACCGTAATCGCTTGAATTGAATATCTCTTTTTCTCCCTATCAATTTTAAATCTTCTACATTAATAGATTCAACTGGTATTATTTTCTTGTTTGGTGTTGATGTTTTGAGCCAATTTTTTTTTATTATACGTTGCAACGTTGACAATAATGGTGATGATGTTCTTGATATTCAAACCCTAGAAATCTTTATTTGAATTGTACATAAAAAAAAGATGATTGCATAGTCACAAGAAAGAGAGAGATGGTGGTACAAAATAAAATTTAAAGTTTTCCATTCCCATTCTTGTTCTTGAAATTCAACCAAGAACGCCTGATCTCTATGAATCTTGGTCATTTGAACTCTAGAAATCTGTTTTGAATTGGTGCCCTATAAAGATGAAAACGAAGTCACAGACTTTGTCATTTGGATTCAAGTTTCTACTGTCCATGATTTGATATTAATCTTTTTTTTTCATGTTCAACCCATTATCCTATGGTTTCTCATCTATCAATTCTCTTTTTCTATTGAGCAAACATTTTGTCTCCAAATCTGTGTTTGACAAAAATGTTTGCGGATAGGTTTTTGTTTGAAACAATAACGCATTATAATTGATTATCCAATAATGTATAATCTTGATGATTCTTTATTATTCTTGTCTACGAAGGTTAATAAAAATTGAAACCTTTGCATTCCGACTAGAACCAATTTGACAGATCCTTCCTTGGGTTTAAATTTTGTGGTTGCTTTATCAGTGGAAGAAAAAGAGGCGTAAGACGAAATCAGAAAAAAATGAAATAAAGTTTTTGTGTTGAACTCAATTATTCTGACGGATCCTAAAAAAGAAAAACAAAGGTGTGTGCTCTCAACCGTAATCGCTTGAATTGAATATCTCTTTTTCTCCCTATCAATTTTTAAACTTCTGCATTAATCGATTCAACTGGTATCATTTTCTTGTTTGGTGTTGATGTTTTGAGCCAATTTTTTTTTATTATTCATTGCAACGTTGACAATAATGGTAACGATGTTCTTGAAATTCAAACCCTAGAAATCTTTATTTGAATTAGTACAAAAAAAAAAAAAGATGATTGCATAGTCACAAGAAAGAGAGAGATAGTGATACTAAGTAAAATATAAAGTTTTCCATTCCCGTTCTTGTTCTTGAAATTCAACCAAGAACGCTTGATCTCCATGAATCTTGGTTATTCGAACCCTAGAATTCTGTTCTGAATTGGTGCCTTATAATGATGAAAACAAAGTCACAGACTTTGTTATTTGGATTCAAGTTTCTACTGTCCATGATTTGATATAAATCTCTTTTTTTTTTTTCATGTTCAACCCATTATCCTATGGTTTCTCATCTATCAATTTGCTTTTTCTATTGAGCAAACATTTTGTCTCCAACACTGTGTTTGACAAAAATGTTTGCGGTTAGGTTTTTGTTTGAAACAATAACGCATTATAATTGATTATCCAAGAATGTATAGTCTTGATGATTCGTGATTATTCTTGTCTGCGAAGGTTAATAAAAATTGAAACCTTTGCATTCCGACTAGTACCAATTTGACAAATCCTTCCTTGGGTTTCAATTTTGTGGTTGCTTTATAAGTGGAAGAAAAAGAGGCGTAAGACGAAATTAGAAAAAAAATAAAATAGAGTTTTTGTGTTGAATTCAATTATTCTGACGGGACCAGAAAAAGAAAAACAAAGGTGTGTGCTCTCAACCGTAATAAAAATAAAAATATTGGCTCAAAACATCAACACCAAACAAGAAAATGATACCAGTTGAATCGATTAATGCAGAAGATTGAAAATTGATAGGGAGAAAAAGAGATATTCAATTCAAGCGATTACGGTTGAGAGCACACACCTTTGTTTTTCTTTTTCTGGTTCCGTCAGAATAATTGAATTCAACACAAAAACTCTATTTCATTTTTTTTTCTGATTTCGTCTTACGCCTCTTTTGTCTTCCACTTATAAAGCAACCACAAAATTGAAACCCAAGGAATGATTTGTCAACTTGGTACTAGTCGTTATGCAAAGGTTTCAATTTTTATCAACCTTCGCAGACAAGAATAATCAAGAATCATCAAGATTATACATTCTTGGATAATCAATTATAATGCGTTATTGTTTCAAACAAAAACCTATCCGCAAACATTTTTGTCAAACACAGTTTTGGACAAAAAATGTTTGCTCAATAAAAAAAGAAAATTGATAGATGAGAAACCATAGGATAATGGGTTGAATATGAAAAGAAAAAAAAAAAAAAAGAGATTTATATCAAATCGTGGACAGTAGAAACTTGAATCCAAATAACAAAGTCTGTGACTTCGTGTTCATCTTTATAGGGCACCAATTCAAAACAGAATTCGAGGGTTCGAATGACCAAGATTCATAGAGATCAAGCGTTCTTGGTTGAATTTCAAGATAAAGAACGGGAATGGAAAATTTAGAAGAAACACAAATGATATGAAATGTATCACAATCTAATAAACCAACTCTAACTGTAACTCTGGTATTGACAATCCTTTAAGGATATTGAAATGAAATCAACATTAAAGATAATTTATTCTATTAACATGTCACATCATAGTCATAAAAATTTAAATATAAATTATTTAAATTAATATTTTATAATTTAAGAGATAGATTTATTAATTTATAAAATTTAGAGATTGATTTAAGTGAGGCATACATTTGAAGGAGTACATTTGAAGGAGTACATTTGAAGGACCAGTTTGTCTTTTTATCGTTCTCCATGCTCCAGTCTCGTCGCCATCGTTCCTTTCATTTTCATCCTCACTGCCATCATTCCTTCTGGTGCACCGCGATCATTTTTGTGAATGTAATATAAATTTTGTATGGGAGCATTGAAATGTGACTTAAATATTTGTTCTAATTATTAAATAAAACTTCAAAACTGTATATATAAAAATTAAATAATAATATTTCCATATGGTTTTAATTCAAGTGAAATAGATTTATATTTAAATAAATAATTAAAAATATTTATCAAAACAAAAATTATCAGCTGCAGATTTACATACGGATTTAATAATTATTATACACATCTTTCCTGATTAATATGCGGATTCCAATTTGCAAACACTCTTAAAACAAATTTTAGGTCTTTTCTATGGAACTATCTTCTGAAATATTCTCAGGAAATGTACCTTCGAAATTTTTTGCAGGAAATGTACCTTCGAAATGTGTTGTAGAAAAGTTTGCAGTAAAATGCCTTGAGCTGCAATTTCTCAACCAAAATTTTGCTGGAGATAAATTCTAATTTCTGTAGATATATCTGCAAGTAAATTATCTGATGATTTTAGATCTTTAGAAAACGGAGAAAAGATTCTGCAGGAAAATCCGAAGTTAACCAACTATTTTCTAGTAGTGTATGGTGGGACTTTCTCGCAATTAAAATGCTTAAATCCTTCAAAGATTCTATTGTGAGTTTGTGTTCACATAGAGTTTAGTTGAGCGTTATTGATTTTGGTCTTCATGAAAAAAATGCATGACGAATCAACTAATAATATCTCTATGAAGCGTAAAAGTATATTTGAGAATGTTTCTTGATAAAATATTTGAGCAACATTTCCTAAGTGTTAAGATTCAAAATCTATATAGAGATAGATATGTGAAGTTGCTTGATCTTAGTCAATTTAATTTTTCTCATCACTTGAGAAAGAGTACATGAAAATGATTTCGTTTGTTGATCTCGAAATTAATATGTGCATCGATTTATATATTAGACCATATATCTCATATGCTATGGACATAACAAAAGGTATCAATTTAATTTTAGTGAAGGTCACTAATTTGGTGTAATCAAGTATGTTCTTTAGTGTCTAATTGATTAAAAACATATTTTTTATAGATGGTAAAAAAGATGTCATTTAAGGGGTTACATTGACACTTCTTCCAAATACAATTCATTAAGATTACATTGTCATTGAAGTTAAAATGCAGATTTCATTTATGTATAATGTAACTGTATGTAGGGGTACTTATCGAAATCATCCAATCAAAATTGGATGATCCAAATTTTAATTAATTTTTTAATTTAAAATCCGTATTAAAAATTTAAACATTCCAATTTTGGTCGGACATTCCCAGAAAGCGTGACTACTAAAACTCCTTATAATCTGAAAAAGTCAACCATAATTATTAAGTGTATTTGTGGCATAACAAAAACGTTGACAGTGAAAACTTGGAACGGTTCATGAAAGGGTTGACCATCAAGTTCTCAACATATAAACGTGGTCCCACGTATCCATTTGTCATTTTTCATATCTTTTGTACAGAAAATGGATCCAACAAACCTTGTTCTTCTTTCATCTCAGAGCTTAAAGGAATGTACAAACAATTTCAACCAAAGCAATCTCATTGGGTTGACACAGTTTGGAAAATTGTTTAGAGTAAATTTTCAAAGTCAACATGTATTAGTGAAGTTATGGGATAATGAAAAGTTGAAGCACATAAGTTCTAAATATAATGATGAGTATTTGATTCTCAAAGTAAGTTCTCTCTCTAAATTTCTTTCTTAATTGATATTATTATTTATTTTCTTCTCCTCTCCAACTCTAATTTGATTTTGTTTATCAGGAGGAAGTAAAGTTTTGGACAAATCTAATTTTGAAAGGTTGTCCTAACTTGGCTAATTGGATTGGTTATACTTGGGAGAAAGATATAAAGGGGATTGTGTATGAAGTTAATCCATTTGATATTTTGGACAATGTAATTAAGAAAGGTAGTATGTTTTATTTTGTTATGTGTTTTTTTATCACCTTTTAGAAAATACTTTTAAGTCGGTTCTAAAGGATTTTGAAGTCGGGTTTTTAGACGATCTAGATTATCTATAACAAGATAATTTTTTAACAATCCAATGCAAGAATACATTCAATAATTTTCATTTCGGTCTTGAATTGTTTAAGATATATATGTCTGGAAACAATGGTATATAATTTACTTTTGATTTTCTAATATGATTTATTTGCTATTACAGATAGCTTGAGTTTGCTTCCGAGAATAAATCTAATTCATGAGCTTGCTAAGCTCTTGAAATTCATTCATGACCAAGAGAAACAAAATATGGTGTTAAATATCAGTGCATCTCATATACTTCTTGATAAGGTTAGCACTTTATCATGGTAATAATCCTCTTCTTGTGCTCATGTGGAATTTTTTTTTTATTAATCCTCTTCTTTTCATGCAGGATTACAAGCCAAAGTTATTTGATTTGTTGTTGGTTAGTGAAGTGAACATGCTAAAGGAACAAATAAAAATTTCAACTAGCTACATGGAATGTCAACTAGCTACATGGATCCTTATTTTTTACTAAGGAGTAATTCTTTTAAGTACATTGAATATATTTCATTTCAACTTGTTAACTATAATACGCTACAACATTACATTATGTTTTATGTATGATGTAATTTTAATTTTGTTCTGTTTATTTTTATTTATTTATGAAATTGGTCTCTCAATTTAAATTTTTTTGACTATGGTCTGTTTTTCAAATTTTTAGATGAAAAAATAGTAATGTAATATATTTTAAATGATGTGAAATACAATGTGATTATTTAAAATTAATTAAATGAATTAAATATTTATATGTGGTTATTTAAATTATAAAAATGAATAATTTTTAAAGTTAAAAATGAAATTTTTCGGTAGTTTTCTTGCAATATCATAAATATTGATTACTCAAAATCATCATATTATATGCGATATCATATAAAATATGTCACATCACCGTTGTTTAATTCAATTTTTTTATGAAAGACTAGCAATTGAAAATTTTAGAATAAAGGACTAATTTTATGAATAGATAAAGATAGACTTTTAATTTTTAGGATTTTTTATTTTTGGAAAAAAATTTCCTAAAAAAAATGGGAATTTTTTCGTAAAGAAATTTCTAGAAAATGGGGACCATGAATCCTCCTTATTTTTTCGCAACCTTTATTTTTTTTCTTTTATAAAAAATAAACTCAAAACATTAGTTTGTGACAAAAAAATGGGATCAAGAATCCTCCTAATCTAGACCCAATGAAAAATATGACATAATGGAGGCTGGGGTAAAAAATAAGCTCTCCCAAGATGGAATTGTAATTTAAGTGGTTCAGAAGAGGACTAGGTGCTCCTTAAAAGTTTGGAACTTTTTTAATTGTTCTAGTCACGGTTTTAAATAGTGGTTGTAGTTGCTATTGCGTTAAAAAATTTGCAATTTCGACTATTATGGTTGTTTCGTTAAAGAATTCACGATTTCGACTATTATGGTTTTAAATAGAACCTCTAATTGTAACTAACTAGTGCAACTGACTAATTAGTATATCTAATAGCGAAAACAATCATTCACATTGATACAATTAATAATTTGTAGTTTGAAGCCTATGCGCATGAGCTATTCTTGCAATACCCTCTTTTCAACACAGAATTTAATTGATTGAAATTTAATGAGTTGTTCTAAATTTATAGTGTGTTGTTAGTATTCCACATTTATATATATATATATATATTTATAATTGCACTAATAGTCTTTTCTATATATGGCAGGTGCTGAATGGAACAGAAGTTGTGAAGTGTATTCATTTGGCATTATTTTACTTGAAGTAATAACGAAAACATTTTCAGACATTAGAAACAGAGAAGATATAAGCTTAATCACAGATAGTCTAGTATATATTTGGGCCAAGAGAGAGTACAAGCCAAATTGTTCTCTTGTTCACAAACATCTACAACAAGATTGGTTGTATTGTGCTGAAGATGGTGCTTCAATAACTCTACTTGCTTTGCAGTGCATAGAATTTTTTCCAGCAAATCGTCCTTCAATGACCGATGTCTTGCAAAAACTAGAAAATCTTTCAGTGTTGCAACGTTTGACGGATGCTAGACCAACAAAAAAGGAAAAGAAATTCATTTCATCATAATGCAAATTTTAGATTTTATAATACAAATATTTGACAGTAAAATAACTTCTCCTTCCTTAATTAGTATTAGATCAATGAGAAGGATATTTTGTATGTAAGTATTAGTGAAACATGTTCTATGTGATTTTATATTTTAAAAATGATGCCCAGTATTTTAAGAGCACACGTTGAAGAACCAAATATATATAAATAAGTATATTTTGACCCATCAAGGTGCATGCCACCATCTATATCTATTTATTTTATTTTATTCTTTTCCAAAAAAATTATAATTGTTAATTTAATAAATATAAAATAATAAAAATAACTAAAAAAACAATATTATATTAATATAATTAAATAAAATACATTTAATGAAAAATATTAAAATTAAAAGTGATTGAATAATTGTGTCAAAATAAATAAGATATTATATTATTTTAAAATCTTTCTTCCATCCTATTAATTAGCAACTTGGTTACAATTTTGTCTTATTTTATCACAACTATTTCTTCATATATTATTTTAAGATCTTTCTTCCATCCTATTAATTAGCAACTTCATTACAATTTCATCCTAATATTCTATCACAACTATTCCTTCCTACCTTCAATCTTACATAAAAAATAGTTGTGATAAAGAAAGAGAAAAAAATAGGAGGGAGTTGTTAACAAAATGTAATACAGTTATATAAAATAAGAGAAAAATATTAAAATAATATAACATATTATTTGTTTTGACATACCTATTCATTTATATTAACTTTGATGTTTTTTTATTAGATTATTTTGTTTGATTTTATTAATATAATTTTTTAAATTATTTTTATTAAATATAAAGGGGATATAAAAGTAAAATATCTATATAAATAAAATCTTAAAATTTATACAAATATCTCAAGAGTTTAAAATTGATCATTTAAAGACAATTTAAATTTTTTAATAATATCTTTGGGACACTTAAAGAAATTTTTTTATATTAATTATTTCAACGTGTTGAATGGCATAATAACTATGATAACCAAAATGTTCGGATTGATTATTTAACCAATTTATTTATCAATACAAGTTAATTGATTTGACTAAGTCAGAACAACGTCGAACCATTTTTAGTTATATATTTCTTTTAAATTTTTAAATTATATATAGTATTTAAATAAATAAGAAATTTTTAAATTATATATAGTATTTAAAAGTCGACAGTTTTGGTCTCTCTAATTTTTAAACTAAAAAATGACGATTTGACATTTTTTTTATTGACGCGACATACAATTTTATAAAAATAGGACGATTTAGATACATAAATTATTAATATGTCATCAATTTAATAAAAAATATAAAAAATTTATGAAGTTGAAATTTAAGTTTTTACGACGTTTTATTTCAATTTTATAGATATTGATCATTCTACATCATCTTATTGTATATTACGTTATTTAAAGCATCTCACGATATCATTTTTTTAGTTAAAAAATTATAAAAAAGGACAAAAATTATTGACTTTTAAAATAAGGAGATTAATTTCATAAATTAATAAAATAAATGAACTAAAATTGCAATTAAATAAAAAATAAAATAAGGACTCAATTAGAAAGTCTCAACGTGATTTTAATTATAAACTCTACATACGCAAATGCCAACTTATCTTTTAGCTTTTTTTTTTCTTTGTATGACATGAAGATTTTTGTAAACGTAAAATATTGGAATTATGTACCGCATAGGATAAGTTAGGGTTTAGAATATAATGATGCATAAAAAATTTTAGAATATAAAATACAGTAATATGATATTTGATAAATTCAAATATTTTTATATATTTCTAAACATTTCAAAATTATAGTAATAGAAAGAAAATAATGAGGATTTTGACTCGTATAAGATAGACTTTAATTTTCTTAAAAATCTTGCTGCTTCTTTGATTTTCTTTATCAAAAAGAGACGGTCTAGGAGAAATTTTTTTGTCTAGAATTATCTTTCTAAATTTTGTTATATTCTCTTTTATTTAAATAAGTGATTTTCATACATATTTAATTGTTCTTTCGTTTTGTTTGTTTGTTGTTGTAATTTCTTTTTCTTAGTGCTACATTATTGTGTTCGTTGTCTTGATGCAACACTTTGTTTTCTTGTCATTTTACGGTATTTATTTGATTTAGATTAATAGATCAGCTTTGATTTAGTACATATTCAATTAAGTGACTTTGATGTCGTCAATGTTAAAGTTCTAGAAGCATAAATATTTTAGATACTACTATTTTATCATATTTGTAGGTATTAACCATTTTGTGCTATTAACTTGATTATTTTGAATTTATTCGGATATTCATCATTTTTAGTTTTAGTAACTTTAAACTACATTGTTCTCGACATCGATGTAATTTACAACAATTTAAATAAATGAATATCAATTTCAGTATAACAAAACTTATTTCTTTGATTAGTTTCGTTTGTTTTATATTTTTTGAGGTCAAGTATGTTAGAATGAAGTTAGTTCGAACAGTAATGACTCTTATTTTTTATTTTGATAATAACAAAATAATGAAGGAAATAACATGTTTCTAAGTGTGCAGATCATTTAATGCGTATTTCCATGTTTATTTTTTCTAATTAAAGAAGAATATATTTGATTTTTCTTAAAGTTGATTCAATGAATTGTTTGGTTAACATTCTAGTCAATCAAGTGTATATGTGGATGTACAGCTGAATTTATCATTTGGCCAATAGTTTTTATCCATTGGTCAACACTCTCATAAAAATCAATCCTCCAATGCAAGTACATTATATGGTCTAAACTTTGTTAAATTTAATCGTCTGATTGTCAATCCTCTAGAAGCATATCAAAACACAAGATGTGGATGGTCTTTTTCTTCATTCCTTTGGAAAATCAATCATGTTATTCTGATGAATAACATCTTCAAGTTCAATCCTCTGCAATTATTAAAGATTCCTCTTGTGCGGATGAAATTTCCTAAATAGGTTTTATGGCACTAAAAATGACAAGTTAAACCAATCAATTGTGAAATTCACCCAATTTTCGTAATAGTACAAGACCATACAAGTGATGAACAAAATTCTCTGCAGCATTTAGAATTGCAACAACATAATTCCATGTACAGTAAAACATACTCACACGTCATTGCAAATTTTTAAGAAAACAAATCATTGAAAAATCATGCTGCAAAATTTTAAGAAACGTTTCTAAGTATATTCAAGTGAATACATTGCATTTTCACAAAAAACTTAAGTTTTGTAACTTAACCAAGTTGTGGCTTGAAAATTTCATATACTTTCTTTCTAAAGACCATTACTTGTAATTTGAGCTTACAATTTCTATCGCCCATTGAATACATTGCATTTTCACAAAAAACTTATGTTTTGTAACTTAACCAAGTTGTGGCTTGAAACTTTAAAGGGCTTGACTGTACTAAGGCAAAAGGTTAGAGAAGACTAGGATATAGTTAACTGATAGTTGTATACTTTGGTGGTGTTTTAATCAATTGGATTCTAGTGGAAAATCAATCAGACTAAAGGGACTACACGTAGTTACATAGTTGGTGGTGAACCAAGATAGATTGTTTGTGTCTTTCTTCTATCTCTTATCTATTTCGTGTACAAGTTTTTTTTAAGGAAATCCATTTAAACTAACTTTGATGGAACAAACTTTAAGAAAAATTATTTAAAGGAACTTTTTTGATGTACAATTAAAACTCCTTCTTTCATGTGTTTTTCTCACCTTCAATTGGCATTAGGGTGTGGTTTCTTGGATGGACACTTTAAATTTTTAGAGAAAAGATCCTATGAAAATCATGTCAAATTTTGGTGATGAAGCTTCTGGAAGACATGTGAAGAGACATTCGTTGTTTGACGGAGAGAGATTTGAATTTTGAAATTATAGATTGTAGAGTTTATGTACTTCACATAGTATAAAACTATGGGACATTGTTGAAGATGACTATACGCCTCCAGTTAATGCAAACCATGTTGTTGTACCCTTAAAAGAACTTGATACATATCAACATAAGAAATTCAAACTGCATCATAGTGTTCTAGTTTTATTATGAATATATAACTTTCAAAAAGTTTGATAAGTGTAGTAGTAATGATAAAACAAAGAGTATCTATTCAGGAAACAAAAGATGTTAACACACTTCCTTTAGAAGAGCTTATGGGTTATTTTTGATCTCATGAGATTGAGTTGATGGAGGATGAGCCAAAGAAGAAGTAAAAATCTATTTTGTTGAAGTTTAAGGGCAAGAAATTTGCTTCTAAGATGCTTCGAACTAAGAAAGAAGTTGATGAAAATAAATATGGTGGCTAGGTTGAAGACTCAAACGACGATGAGTTTTCACTCATGTTAAAAAGAGTTCGACATTTGTGGAGTAGAAGAAACAAATAATTTTCCAAGAAGAAATTTAGACACTCTAAAGAAAGAAAATCATAAAAGAAGTTGGTGGAGACCCAAATGTTAGAGCTATTCTAGAAACAAAAGATCTCAACTCACTACCTTTGGAAGAACTCACGAGCTCACTTCATTCCCTTGTGCTTGAGTTGAATGAATACAAACTAGTTAAGAATTCAAATTCTATTGCTCTGATATCAAAAGGGAAGAAGATTGCCTCTAGAGCTTTTCAATATGAAAATGAATTTGGTAATTAAAGTGAAGATTCAGAAGATGATGTATTGTCATTTATCACTAAGAGAGTTCAATGTTTGTGGAGTAGGAGAAACAAACAGTTTTCTAAGAAGGACTTTAGGCAATCTAGAGAGTTCAAATATAGAAAAGAAAAGTCAAATAAGAATCATTTCGTCTGCTAAGGATCTAAAGAACCTAAACACTTCAAACAAAATGTCCAATTCTTGAGAAAGAAAATTCCAAGAAGAAAATATTCAAAGGAAAAGAAGAGTATAATGGCATCATGAGATGACTGTAATGATTCTTATGATAAAGATGAAGAACAAGCAAATATGGCTCTAATGACCAATGTACACTTTGACCTTAATAGTGAGTAAAATGACGAAGAAATTGAAGTATTTTATGGTCTTACTTGTGATGAGCTAATTTCCACCTAAAATGAAAAAAAAGGGAAATGAGACTCTTAAGAGTGATGCATCAAAATCACTAGAGGAAACTAAACGTAACTCTATTAAATATGAAGAAAAAAAAAATTTCTAGAAGTTCTAGAAAATGATATAGATAGAAGCAAACAAACCTCTATGATCTATGAAGTTAGAAGAAACAATAAACATAACAGTTGTTTTCAAGAAACACAGGAAAATCATAATATTAGCAATGATAATATTTTATACTCTTATTGTTTAAAGAAATATGTCAAGAGCTTTTTGAAGTTGCAATGTAAATTTACAAGGAAGGGGTTTGAATTGTAAATTCACTTATTTAAAATTGTATTAAAAAATTAAGAAAATAACTCAAGATTAATCTAAGTTGTGAAAATAGAAAACGGAAAACGTTATTGGTTAATTAAAATCAACAGTTTAGCTTATCTATTTAACTTGATAATCAAAAAGACAGAAAGTAAATAGAGATAAAGGAAGAGATATCAAACAATGATATATCATGGTTCATCCAACTTGAGCTACGCCCAGTCCTCAAAACTATGAGATTTTCCACTAAACGTTCAAATGGAGAACGTTCTTGGTTTTATATAGTTTTGTTTAGATCACCATTGATCTGTAACATCAATTCCTTTCCACCCAAAAAGAATTCAATCAGGTCACCTATCAATCTTTAGAGAGGATTTTACAATTCACCTATTAACCATAAAAGGATTTTCTTCAAACTACTTAAACTAAAAGAATCTTTATAGTCTTTAGTTTACACAATAACAATTTAAAGGGATTGGTAGAATATGAGTATGTTAAACTTGTGATAGAGAATAGATTCTTGATAAAAGAATTTAGTAGAATGATTATGATATTTGAAGAGAAGAACATAACTGATTCTTTTGTTTGCGATTAAGAAGCTTTCAAGTATGTAAGTGTATGTAAGTGATGGATTTTCTTAGCACTAGAAGTTTTGAATCTTCCTTGAGCTTGGGGTTTCTTTTATAGGCTTCAAGGAGGTTGATGACATCTATTATGACCGTTGAAAAGGTGCCTAGTTGTCATTGTCAAACTCAACCAAAGATCATTCTTTTTAAACCATGAATATTCTAGACTTTAACATTATGTGTTTTTGCTTATGTGATAATAATGTCTGATCCGCAACTTCTCATTCTTGATTGTGATGATTATTTGTTTATACACAAAAACATCTAAAAAATGTGCCTAATTTATTTAGATTAAGATCGCCTTTTGGTTCTTGCAAAATAGGCTGGACAATGATGTACTTATGTTGAAGAATGATGTTATCTTTCTTGAGGCAGTTGTTTAACATGGTGGAGAAAGATATTTGCATGATGGAGATTAATTGTAACATGCTAAAGAATGTTTATCTTTTTGGAGACTGATGTTACAATGTTGGAGAATGATCATTTGTCACTTTTGCTTTGAGTCGTTCCTTTTAATCTTTGATCTTTTGGAGTGTTTCTTTTGATGAACTGGAAATGCATTTGTAATTTGCAGGAGCTTTCCTTGCATTAACAAATGATTTGATCTTGCTTGATGAAAATGACAAAAACAAGGAGAACATGATTGGTTTCCCCGATTTTATCAAGAGCGTCCTTGGTTCGATTTTGTTCATTTTTGCTCTTTCTTTAAATTGATTTAACTTTCATTGCTTAGTTCCTATCTTGGATTATTACAGTCAAAAGCACATGTTAAATTAATAAATAATTTAGAATCATAATTAGAGTCTTTAGTTAACCTTTATTTGTTTATATCAAAACATTAATTTGAGATATGACCTTAACAATCTCCCCCTTTTTGATGATGAAAAATATGTTAATTTCAATTTTAACTTTGATTATAATTTCAATCATAAAGAACTTAAAAGCTCCCCCTCATAATATGCTTTAAATTTTCTACCAAAATAACATTTCACTGATGCATTTAAGAGCATATGAATATACAAAAGTCAAGTACAAATTCAAGAAGATTTAAAATATACAGAAGTTTAATTTAGAAAAAGATATCTTAGTACAAATTAGATTATATTAATGCCAAAATAGTTCTCCCCTTTGATATAGAAAAAAGGAATAGGAGAAAAAATGAAAAGTAAAGCGATTTAGAAAGAGAGGGGAAGATCCTTCAGATGACGAAGATCTGGAAGGTTTTGGAACTGCTTGGAAGGATGGAGGAGGATCAATCCCTAACTTGGGAGAAAGATGGGTAGCCATCCAATCCTTTAGAGTAGCATACTCCTTGTCTTGACGTTGTTGTTGCGCCATAATAGTCTGTAGTGCAACTAGGATGGGTTGACTGATTGACTCTTGCTGAATGTTTTGGTGTTTAACATGACATTTGGGGATGTCCTTGGGAGTATAAGGGAGAGTGGTTTGAGAGGGAGTAGAAGTAGTGTAGTAGGAGGAGAGAGTTGCAAAAGAGGTTGCCACAGTGGGAAAGGCTGTGATTGGTGATGTTGGGGGATGAATGGACGGGCCAATGGTATCAGGGAAGTTAAGAAACTGACTAATCTCAATGATGGATAAGCTAATCTTTTGGGGAGAGACAAAAGCTGGTGACATGAGTGATGTAGTGTGAAATGAAAGTTGAGAACACATGTCACTTAGTGGATTGTAGTGAAGATGGACTTTAGGTACTTCAGTTAAGTTCAGGTGAAAGGAGGAAGGGAGGCTAGATAAATTAGAGGAGAAAGGGAGAATGTTTGGTGAACAACATTCTTGAGCTGTTGTTTGTATGTTGCAGGATGGAGAACGTTTTTGAGTGGTTGTTTAAAAGGGGCAGGATGGAGAACATTCTCGAGCAATAGGTGGAGGAAGGGAGAATGTTTGGTGAACAACATTCTTGAGCTGTTGTTTGTATGTTGCAGGATGGAGAACGTTTTTGAGTGGTTGTTTAAAAGGGGCAGGATGGAGAACATTCTCGAGCAATAGGTGGAGATCGTTCTTGAGCAGTTGGTTGTTCAGAATGTTGTGGAGAGAGATCTTGTGAGGTGGGCATAGACTATTCTCTTGGGACAGTAAAGGGTGCACATGATTTACGCGCTGAGCATTATCTTTTGTGAGAGGTGGACGAAAGATGAGGTGATTGATTGGTGTTGGAAAAGAGCGTGGTAGTTGCTTTTGCATACAAGGGAACATGCTCATTAATGCCACACAAAAGAGCTTTTGCTGATTCTAAGGAAAAACGGAGAACGATTCGTGCTAAAGAGTAAAAACACAGAAAATGATGTGCGCGAAAAAATACATAATGTTTAACGTTCTCCATTTAGCAGGAAAAAAATTAATGCAAACTGATTGGATTTTTGATAATTATCCGTTTTTCCTTGATAAAATTAAAACTTTCCTCAACAAGGGGTTTGGTAAAAATATCAGCAAGTTGTTTTTATGTATCAACAAAGATTAATTCAACTCCCTTTTTATTTGCATGATCACGAATATAATAATATTTTATTTCAATGTGCTTGAATCTTGAATGTTGAATGAGATTTTTTGACAGATGTATAGCGCTTCTATTATCACAGGAAATTGGAATAATTGAATAACTTACAAAGTAGTCTTCAAGTTGATTTTTTCTCTAGAGTACTTGAGAACAACAGTTTGCAGCTGAGACATATTCAACTTTAGTTGTTGAGAGAGTAATCGTGGTTCGTTTTCTACACGACCAACTTATTAATGCTTCTTCAAGTAACTAACATATGCTTCACTTGTGCTTTTTCGTTCAATTTTATCTCCAGCATAGCCAGCGTCACAGTAAGCTACAAGGTCAAAATAAGAACCTTTTCTATACCAAAGGTCAAGATCAGTAGTACCAACGAGATATCTAAAAATCATTTTTACAGTTGTTAAATGAGTTTCTTTAGGTGTAGATTGAAATCTAACACATAATCCTACTACAAATACAATGTCAGGTCTACTAGCAATTAAATAAAGCTAAAATCCTGTCATACCCCTATATTCTTTTTCAGAAATAGATTTTTCATTTTCATCTTTGTCTAAGAAAGAAGATGGATGCATGAGAGTAATCATGATTTTGGCTTCATTCATTTTATATTTTGTTAAGAGGTCTTTTATGTATTTTTCTTGATATATAAAAATGCTATCTTCATATTGCTTAATTTGCAAGCCAAGAAAATATCTTAATTCTCCCATCATACTCATTTCAAATTCACTTTACACGAGTTTTGAAAAAGCATCACACCTTTTCTCATTAGTTGATCCAATATAATTTCATCGATATACACTTGAAAAATAAGTAAATCATTTTTATCAGTTTTCTTGAATATTGTAGTGTCAATTTTTCCTCTACAAATTCTATTTTTGATTAAAAAAGAACTAAGTCTCTAATACCAAGCTCTTGGTGCTTGTTTTAATCCATATATAGCATTGGTAAGTTTAAAAACATGATTTAGTTTTGATTGATCTTCAAAATTGGGAGGTTGACAGACATAAACTTGTTTACTGAAAAAACCATTTAAGAATGCACTTTTACCATCCATTTGAAAAAGTTTAATAAGTTTATGAGATGCATATGCAAGAAGATTTTGTATGGCTTGTAACCGTGCAACGGGAGCAAAAGTTTCATCATAATCTATACCTTCTTGTCGATTGTTACCTTGAGCAACCAACCTTTCTTAGTTTCTTACAACCTTACCTCATCCATCTAGTTTATTTCTGAAAACTCATCTTATTACTATGATGGTTTGATCTTGTGGATCTAGAATAAGAATCTAGACTTCGTTCTTTTTGAATTGAAGAAGTTCTCCCTTCATTTCCATGTTGTTGTTTCCATCATCCTTGAATGACATTCTTGTTCTAATCAATTAGTTGTATCTCCAATAATTTGATTTTGAGGGTGATCACTGATCCTTCTCCAGCTTTTAGGAGGAGAATGAAATGGAAATTGTTTACCAATCTATGTTTCATGAGGAACATTCTGCTGCTGCTGCCCATAATATTCTTCTTCTGCCTCATCTCGTTTACTCAAATCAAGATCATCAAATAATATATGCATACTGATTTCAATAATTTTAGTTCTTAGATTGAAAACAAGATATCCTTTAGAATCGGTTGAGTAACCTAAAAATATAGCTTTGTTCAAGTTTGCATCAAACTTTCCAAGGTTTTCTTTGTTATTCAAAATATAAAAATAACATCCGAAAATGTGAAAATATGAGATGTTTGGCTTTTTGTTTTTCCAGATTTCGTATGGTGTTTTGTTGATGATTTTTCTTATTGATACACAGTTTAAAATGTAACATGAAATAGTGATAGCTTCAGCCCAAAAGTATTTTTCAACATTAGACTCTTCCACAATTGTTCTTGCCATTTCTTGTAAGGATCTATTTTTTCTATCAACAACTCCATTTTGTTGAGGAGTTCTTGCACAAGATAGATTATGAGAAATGCCAAGTTCATAAAAAAAATATTGTTTTAAAAGAAGCATTTATGAATTCTCCTCCATGATTACATGTTATAAAAATGATGTTAGAATCTTTTTCATTTTGTACCTTTTCACAAAAGATTTTGAAGGCATCAAAAATATATATTTTTTTTAAAAAAAAAATAATACCCAAGTGTATCGTGAGAAGTCATCAACAATAGCAAAATCATACTCTATTCCTCCAAAACCTGTTGTTTTAATAGGGCCAAAAAGATCTATCTGAACTAGCTCAAGAATTCTCTTTGTGGAGATGAAATCTTTTGAATGAAAAATGCTTTTAACTTGTTTTCCTTTAACACATGCTTCACATACTTTATCTTTTTCAAAATTCAGTTTTGGTAATCCTATAACAAGTTCTAGTTTTTAAAATTTTGAAATGGTTTTCATGCTAACATGACATGTCCTCGTATGCCAAATCCATTTATCTTTATTGATAGACATGAAGCAGTATTCATCAGGTAATTCCTCAAGATATAAAACATATAGATTATTCTTTCTTACTCTAGAAAAAAGAACTTCCCCATAACATAGGTTAGGTTTAAAAATAAATTCAAAGCCATTATCACATAGCTGACTTATGCATAAGAGATTATGTTTCAGACCTTCCCCATATTGAACATCAATTATTTGAGCAGAATTTTTCTTTCCAATTGTTTCTTTACCTTTAGTCTTAGTTCGATTATCGTTTCCAAATGTGATGGGCCCTCCATGTTTCTTGACAAAAGACATGAATCAATTTTTATTACCTGTCCTATGTCTTGAACAACCACTATCAAAGAAACATGGTTTTTTCTTGACTCTTTGAAATCCCACCTACATGATTTGTTACATTAATTTTAGGTAGCCATTTGGTCCTTGGTCCTTGAGGGTTAGTTTTAAATTTTGATTCCTTCTTAATATGGCATGTTGATTCAGAGTGGCCAATCTTAGAGCAGGAGGAATATCTAGTGGTTTATTTTGGAAAAGGTTTAGAAAGCTGAGTTTTAACTGATTTTGGTAAAATTGCAGAACATTCTCCTTTTGTTACATTTTCTGGAGAATGTTCTCCTTTTTTCAAATTTTGATAAAACTTTGTTTTTGCTCAACAATGTTCTTCTTTTCTGAAGATCTTTTTGTTCTTAACTTTTTCTTCTCTTTTCTTAAAATAACATGTAAATTCCAAATGTCCAATCTAGATGCAATATGAACATTTGATTTTGCATTTATCCCTTTTTCTTTTTGGAACAAAAAGTGTTTTCATACATTTTGAATTTTTGAGTTTTGTCGAAACCAATACCAGCTTTATCGAATATTCCTACTTGAGATCCTATGATTTTTTTAAAGATTTCAATAGCCTTAATGATATTTGACTAGTCATTTTTAAGAAGTTCAACTTCAGTTTGAAGGAAAACTTTCTCCTTTTGAAATATAGATCATTCTAGACTTTCTTGACTTTGAGTTTTAAAATCTTTGAGCTGAGATTTTTTCAGATTTTGAATGATATTTTTAAGTTTATCTTTCATAGCCTGCATTTTCTCTTTCTGTTCTTTTTCTTTGTGAAATGTTTCTTTTAAAGAACTACACTTTTGAACAAGAAAGTTTGAACCATTTAGCAAGTTATCAAATTCTTTTCCCATTTGTTCACACAAAAGATAAGGTTCATAATTTGTTACCTCATTTTCTTATGTACTTTCCATTAAGCATATGTTGGCTTCTTCATCTTCTTCTGCATCAAATGCATATGAGTTTTCCCCTGTAGCCATCATTGATTTCTTTTTGAGGAGAAATCCATTTGGTGGTCTTTTACTTAAGGGACATTCAAATTTGTAATGTCCTAATTTATTACATCCAAAACATATGATTTGACTCTTGTCCACTTCTATTTTAGGATTTTCTCTTTAGGTTGGAATTCCTTTCTTAATCTGATATCTTTTTCTTATCATTCTTTGAATTCTTCTAGTGAGAAGGAATATTTCTTCATTAGCATCTTCTTGTCCAGTTTCTTCTAATTCTTCACATGTTTGTGCTAGTACATTTTCTTGGGATGTTTTCTAGGCTATTGCTTTTACTTTCTTAGCTGGTTTATCTTCTTATAACAACACTTCATGTGCTCTTAAAGTTACAATTAGTTCTTCTTAACAAGCACTTCAAGATTTTTGGCTTGGCTTATAGCTGTCACCATCAGCCTCCATATGTTTGGAAGCTGAGTAAGCTTTGCCAAGAGAACACATCTCATTTACCATAGTTGTGAACCTTTAGTACATCTCATCAATAGTTTCTCCTTCATTCATTTTGAACAACTCAAACTTCCTTATACTAATGTCTATTCTTGTTTCTTTGATATGGATTATTCATTCATGATGAGGTTGTAGTGTGTCCCATACTTATTTAGGAGTTGTGCATTCATCAAGTCTTTCACTTTCTTCCCTGCTCAAAGCACGCGATAAAAATAATTGAGCTTAGAATGTAAGAGTACCTTAGTTTTGTTTTAGGTGTTCAGTCCATTTAGTTCTTTTCAGTAGAGGTTGAATCGTTTTGATCAACTCTTACTAAGAAATCTCAATCTATAATGATGCGCTATATTCTTGTAGCTTAAGATTTCAGAAACAACTGCATCTTTTTCTTCTAGAAGTTGTAATTTGTTTCATCAATGTAAGATGGTATGTTTAAAGATGCTCCTTCAACAATGTATTTTGCTTATGAAATTTTTTTCTTCTATAACTTTACTCTGGCACTTGTTAAAGTGATTAATCTATAGAGACTTTTCTCTAATGCCAATTGAAATTGCAATGTCAATTTACAAGGAAGGCGGTTTGAATAGTAAATTCACCTATTTAAAATTTCCTGTTAAAAACTTAAGAAAGTAACTCAAGATTGATCTTGGTTGTGAAAACAGAAAACGGAGAACGTTCTTGGTTATTCAAAATCAATAATTTAGCTGATCTATTTAACTTGATAATTAAAAAGACTGAAAGTAAAAAAGAGATAAGGGAAGATATATCACATAATAATATATCCTGGTTCACCCAACTCGGGCTACGTTCAGTCCTCACAACTATGAGACTTTTCACTAAGCGTTCAAATGAAGAACGTTCTTTGTTTTACACAATTTTGTTTAGATCAGTCATGATCTGTAACAAAAATTCCTTTGCACCAAGAAATGATTCAATCGGGTTACCTATCAATCTTTAGAGAGGATTTTACAATTCACCTATTAACCATAAAAGGATTTTCTACAAACTATTCAAACTTTAAACAACCCTTATAATCTTGACTTTATACAATAATGATTTAAAGGGATTGGTAGAATCTTGATAAAAGAATTCAGTAGTATGATTCTGATATTTGAAGAGATGACTAGAACTGATTCTTTTGTTTGCGATTGAGAAGCTTTCAAGTATGTAAGTGTATGTAAGTGATGTATTTTCTTAGCACTAGAAGTTATGCGTCTTCCTTGAGCTTGAGGTTCATTTTATATGCTTCAAGGAGGTTGATGATAGTTATTATGATCGTTGAAAAGGTGCCCAGTTGTCATGTGTTAGATTTGACCAAAGACTAGACGTTTTAAACCATGAATGTTCTTGGCTTGAACATTATGTGTTTTTGCTTCTGAGATAATAACGTGCGATCTATAGCTTCTCATTCTTCATTGTGATGATTCTTTGTTTCTGCACACATACATCTTAGAGATGTGCTTAATTTATTTAGATTAATATTGTCGTTTGATTCGTGCAAAATAGGCTGGAGAATGATGTACTTAAGCAGGAGAATGATGTTATCATTCTGGGACTGATATCAACATACTGGAGAATGATGTTATCATTTGTGAGACAATTGTTTAACATACTGGAGAATGAAATTTGAATGCTGGAAATTAATTGTAACATGCTGGTGAATGTTTATCATTCTGGACATTTATGTTACCATATTGGAGACTGATCATTTGTCACTTTTGCTTTGAGTCGTGCCTTTTAATCTTTGATCTTTTGGAGTGTTTATTTTGCTCATATGAGAGCTGTATATTCCTTGTAGATGAGCTGGAAATGTATTCGTAATTTGCAGGAGCTATCCTTGTATTAAAATATGATTTGCTCTTGCTTGATGAAAATGACAAAAACGTAGAGAACATTCTTGGTTTTTCAGATTTTATCAAGAACGTTCTTGGTTTAGTTTTGTTTACTTTTTTTCTCTTTCATTAAATTGATTTCGCTTGCATTGCATAGTACCTATTTGTATTATTACACTCAAAAGCGCATGTTAGATTAATGCATGATTTAGAATCATAATTAGAGTCTTTAATTAACCTTTATTTACTTACATCAAAATATTAATTTGAGATTTTGCCTCAACGATTTTCTCATGATGGAAAAATGGAAAGACAATAAACCTGTTAGGATTAAAAAGTCATAACCTAAACAAATTGGGGTACATAAAGTTAAAATAATGTATCTTATAGATTTTCTTACAAACAAGGTTCATACATCAATCATGGTACTTGTATTAGGGAATCAAAGGATACAACTTTAAGGCTCTTTAAAAATTAATCCTCAAGAGTGGAACAAACCCTTAGCCATGGATCAAACAAAAAATTCACATAAGGGCTCATGTGTTTATCTCTTGAAGCATCGAGTATCATACAAATCACCATCACCACGATCTTATAGTGTCTCTACTCAGTCCACGTCAATGTTTGCGTCAGTGCTAGGTGACAGCTATAGTAACATGATTATGAAGTTTCAATATCACAAGAAAAGAGGGTTTAAATTGTCTTATGGTTTGTTAAAGTAGTTTTCAATTACAAAAACTACTAATGGGCCAAATGATAAGTGTTTTCTTGGTTTGTGTTTGACTCTCAATGAGAGGATATGTATGTGTCAAACACTATCTAGCACTTAGATAAATATGTGTTTGTATAATTTTTTAATGTTCAAACAATAATTATGTTTGAATCTGTTCTAAATATTTGATGTCGATCAAAGTGTTTGATCTTCGAAGTAGGATCAATATTCTTTGTATCAATTTTCTTCAAAGTACAAAAATTCTTCAATGTATTTGATGTTGTTCTTCAATTATGTCTAAAATTAATATTTCATATTTCATATTTGATGAGAATTGTTGTAAGATTTTTCAATTGTAGTTTTATTGTTCTCGTGTGTTGTTGTTTCTGAAACCAAGAAGACTTCCTTTTATACTCAAATATGGAAGATACGTCTTGCTTCAATATTGAATTAAAACATTACCTTGTTTCAATTTTGTTTATATCTGAATCGATTCTTTCAACCGGTGCGATGTTGTGTAGCTTCAATTATGACCGTTGTTGTGTATTCAAATTTCTTATGACCATTGTGAATGATGATTCCCTTGCAAACCGTTTATACCAATTAAAATATACTTAGCCAACATTTTCATTATGTGCAATTTGGTAGATAATCGACTGATGCATTCTTTGTATTGTTCCAAGACTTTTTCCCGAGTTTTTCACATCTTCCATGATCGATATTATTTGCAAATTTTGAAGTATCGAGATTAGAGGCAAACTTTTCCTATTTCAAAATATGATCTGGAACTTTCTAGATTTTATCAAAATCACATCTTCCAAGTCATACTGAATATTTAGAATCGTTGACCTTCATCAAAGACATTAACTCTTCAGAGTTGTTAATTTTTTGTAGATTCATTGACTTTTATCATAGTCATTGGCTTTTGTTTGAGGCATTGGATTTTTTCAAAAGCATTGACTTTTTTTTAGAGCCATTAACTTTTGTTAGAGTTAGAAGCTTGAAAGTCAAATTCATTATGTAAATACCGAATGTAGAGTTAGAAATATCAAAGTCACATTGAAGTGTGTCAATATAAGAAACAAAGTCAAATGTTAATGTGTGAATATCAAAGGGATAATCATTAATCTACTTGCATTGAAATAGCTTTCAAAAGCAGAGGCAATCATCAGAGTCATCATGAATAACCATTTCATAGAGAAGCTTTATTAAAGCGTGTTGCCTTTAGAGTGAGCCATCAGAGTGAGCGCTTTATTGCAAACCAAGCATGCACATTCAGAGTGCATGTAATTCAATGTCTTGTTTCGTTTCCTCTGACTTTTGTGTTTTATCTGCTATCCATAATTCATAAGGTGTTTTAATAAGAATAGGTCTAATTAATATTATATTCTGAATGTAGCATGTAGGGTTAATTTCCTCTTCCCAAAAATGTCTTCCAACATTGATCTCATTTAACATGGTTCTAGCTATTTGTTTGAGGGATTAATTTTTTCTTTCTACAACTCCATTTTTTTGTGGTATTGTGGGAGAAGAAACATTGTGTGAGATTATATTCTCTTCACAAAACTTTCAAATAATTTGTTATCAAATTCTCCTCCAAGATCACTTCTAATTGTTATAATTTTAAGATATTTTCCATTCATTACTTTTTTACAAAAAGCAATAAACAATTTATGACAATCATCCTTATTTCTTTGGAACTTTTCCCAAGTCCATCTAGTGTAGTTATCAAATACAAAAAAACCATATTTCTTTCCATTTATAGAGGTTGTTTTCACCTGCCCAAAGAGATATGCAAGAGCTCAAGGGATTTGGTTGTAGAAACAAAATATGTAGAAGTAAATAATATTTTTGTTTGTTTTCCCTTTTAACAAGCTTAACATATAACTTATGTTTTGTATCTAACATTAGGTAGGCCTCTAACATTAGCATGACCCAATCTTTTGTGCCGAATTCATTGTTCTTCATCAACTGATATGATGCATTTAATATAATGTCATAACCTTTATCACTTATTTGATTAATACTTATCAAATAGTGTTTAAGACCTTGAACAAATAAAACATTATTAATGGAGGATAAAAATATGTTACCAATTGTATCATGTTTTATGATTTTTCCTTTCTGTGTGCCTCCAAAGCCCATGGTTCCTCCTTCCTTCATGATCAGGTTTTGGAATAAAGGCTTTTTGTCTGTCATATGACTCGGGCTTGCATTGTCTAGGAACCAAGGTTGGAGTTTCAACTTTGTTGCTAAAAACATCTAAAATAGGAAACTTTTGTTTTTAGGTACCCATATCTCTACTTCCTCATCACTTCTTAATTCTGAGTCTGATTGAAGGTTGGCCATAAATGCCATGTTTGCATATTTCTCATCATCAGATTCTTCTGAGTTTTCCCATGTGATCAGATCCTTCTTCTTAGACATTGTTTCTTTATTTTGATTTTTACTTTCAAGTCTGGGACATTCAGACTTAAAATGTCCAGATTCTTCACATTCAAACAATATGATTTTCTTAAAAAAAGCTTTGAAATCTATCTTTCTAATATTTGAATCATTCTCCATCAAACAGTGGGGGTTTGTAGATATTTCTTCAAATTGCTTTTTCACCAAGACTAGTCATGATAGAAAAAAAAATTGTTGGATATTTTCTTAACACTGTTTAGTGCTTAGTCCTTGAGATCAAGCTATGATACCAACTGAAGTTTCAATAACAAAAGAAAAGGGGAGGGGGTGGAGTTTGAATTGTGATATGGTTTTTTTAAGTATTTTTCAAAGTTAAATCGCAACGTGGTGATTAAGGCAATTTGGAAAGTAAAAGAAACAAAGAAGATCACACATGAACTTGTATATTGGTTCACCACCAATGTGGTTGGCTACGTGCAATACCTTAACTTGAAGGATTTCTTCCAATAACTCAACTTGAATTACAAAAACCAATTAACCTCACTCAATAAATACTACTCTTCCTTCTAGTTTCAACTGCAACACATTGAGACAAATACAACAACCACTAATGGGCCAAATGGCAAGTATTCATTTGGTTTGTGTTTAACTCTCAATGAGAGAATATGTATGTGGCTAACATGATTTAGCACTTAGATAAATATGTGTTTGTACAAATTCTTAATGTTCAAACAATAATTATGTTTGAATCTATACTAAGTATTTGATGTTCAAAGTAGGATCAATATGTTTGTATCAATGTTCTTCAAAGTTATAAGTCCATAATTTCTCCAATGTATTTGAAGTTGTTCTTCAATTGTGTCTGGACTTAATGTTTCATACTTTTTCAATTTTTTTGCAAAGTATTTTGATGAGGATTGTTGTAAGATTTTTCAATTGCAGTTCTATTGTTCACGTGTGTTGTTGTTGTTGCTATAACAAAGAAGAAATCCTTTTATACTCGATTATGGAACATACGTGTTGCTTCAATATTGAATTGAAACATTTCCTGGTTTCAATTTTGTTTATACTGAAACGGTTCTTTTAATTGGTGCAGTGTTATATTGCTTCAGTTATGACCTTTTCTACATATTCAAATTTCTTATTGTAGGTGTGCTTACACGAGAAGGGGGATTGAATTCTACATATTAAATCGAGACTTCTGTAACACCTCGATTTTCAATGCGAGAGTGTATTTTTTTTTTCAAAACAATTCATAAAACCAAGAAATAAATAAGGGAAATACCTTTGGATAAACGTTTAAGTCATAACGCAACGAATTTTAAGTCAGTATAATTTACAAGCAGCAGAATAGTTTTTCGAAATATGAATCCAAAGTATTTATATATCAAAAAGTGGTGCATGGAACCCACCGAAAATCACATGTCATGCTGACAATATTAGTGTAGGTACAATCTTCCAATTTAAAATATACACAATTCAAAAGAAAGACATATGTTCCCTCTATGTCAACCTAATCTGATCATTCTACAAAACAAACTAAACAACCTGAGTGATCTCCACGCGCCCCGTAAGATCCTCCTAACATAGCTCCAGTTAGGCATTTCCATCTACATTCCCATCCGCAGGGTGTGAACCGGTAGAATAGTCCTAGCTCTCATCTAAGGGCAAAGCCCAGATTTCCACAATAGTTGTAAAAGGTCACCAACCGAAATTAACAGTTAACACATAACATTTAAGTTTGTAAATGCACAAAATACCTTTTCAACTTAGCATGCACCTTAAAAGGGTTTTCCATATGCTAAAAGTTCGTATAATACTTGCCAAATAAAAACGAAATCAAAATAAAGTTCTCAATCCATCAAGTAATACATAACTCACCAAAATATTGATAAATCAATTGAGCAATCGATTATCTAACGCAAAATAAGAATTTCCACTAAGCCAATCGATTTCCTAAAGGTTTTTAGTGAAAACTGAACTCTGGGCTTAATTCAAACTAAGCCCCTGTATTAAAGCCAATCGATTTCCAAAGCGATTTTGTCAGATTGGCTGAGTTCCTGTAATGGCCAAATCGATTTCCAAATCGATTTTGTCAAAATGGCTGAGCTCCTGTGATAATTCCAATCGATTGCCAAATCGATGTCGCAGAATAGTTTTTAATAGAATCAATTTGGGAATCGATTTCCCTGCATGTTTTTCTAAAACTACATAAACTAACTCATTCATATTCACACACAACTCCAAAACATCACACTTAGCAATTCCAACACAATCAATACAACATCAAGAGCTTCGAAATAGTTTTGCAATCAAACATGCTATCACACAATTCCCAAAACATAACTCTTAGTAAAATCAACACAATCACAATGACATCTCAAGTTCAAACACTCAATCATAAACTTGAATCAAACACACTTACACACAATTCCAAAACATAACGCTTAACAATTACAACGCAATACCCACACGGACAAGATGAACCAACAAATCACATGGAATCATCTCGACGCGACAATCCCTACACGGACAAGATGAACCAACAAATCACATGGAATCATCTCGACGCGACAATCCCTACACGAATAAGATGAACCAACAAATCATATGGAATCACCTTGATGCGACAATCCCTACACCGACAAGATGAACCAACAAATCACATGGAATCATCTTGACGCGACAATCTGCACACAGACAAGATGAACCAACAAATCACATGGAATCACCTTGACGCGACAATCCCCGCAAGGATAAGATGAACCCACAAATCAAATGGAATCATCTCGTGGCCCATGGAAAAGATGAACCAACAAATCACATGGAATCATCTCGTGGCCCATGGATGAGATGAACCAACAAATCACATGGCATTATCTCAGTTACCACTATCACTATGAAATGCCTGAGCATACCCTGACTCTATCCACGACAATCGTTAAGTAAATGCAGATATTAAAAGATTCCCCATTTTTAATACTCATTTAACTTAATCGACTCTCACAACAAACATTAAGTAAACAAGACATTAAGAGATTCTCCATTCTTAATACTCATTTAACTTAAAACGATTTTGAAAACAAACATTAAGTAAACCGAAATATTAAGATATTCCCCATTCTTAATACTCTTTTAACTCTAATGGTTTTCAATTTCCACACAAAACAAACTCAAACATTTTGTCAAATCCATTCCACAATTCACACCAAATCACATCAATTCATTCTTTTCACAAAGTCCAAACAAACACATCTCAAATTTCATAACTATTAATTAAGCACACGTCAAACATGATGACAAAAATCAACACAACCCATCACTCAAACACAACAAATTTCATTTACTCAAAATTATACATAAATGAGTTAAATTCCTTTTCCACGAAACATTCATCAATATCACCCAAAACCTAACTCTAAGATTTTACCCATAAAGCCTTAGATTAATTTTCCCCAAATCAACACTTTAACCATAACAAAATTCTTTTCCACACAACCACAGATAAGTCCCTAAATGCAATCTAAAAGTTTGGAAGGAGCCCTTACCTTCACGTTAGCTTTAACGTGCGATTACGGTACCACGAGTAAATCCGGTAAAATCTTCGCTCGCATCGTCGCTTCCAAAGTTGGTTCCCTAGCACCGTAGCATGGTAGTGAGCAACTTTCCCTTCTATCTTTTCGCGAAACGAAGCTTAGATCTAGATGAAACGGGGAGGTTTGTGTTTAACAGTTTTGAAATCCCTAACACCGTTTTTCTTCGTTTTCAAATCAAAGAGGAAGAGTGAAGTTGAGAAATCTTTGCTTTCTCACCCACCAAGCCTTGATTCCCTTTCTTGAAGCAAAAGGAAGCAACGAAAATGGAGGTAGGAGGAAGAAGAAGAAATGGGTCGCGTGGCTGGAGGATGAAGAAGATGGAAATGTTTTTCCTTTGCTTTTCCTTCCTTCTATTTTCTTTTCGTTCGATTTCCTTTTTCCCTATTTCCCTCCAACCATATATATATACATTACTTACAATATATACATACATACATATATATATATATATATATATTATAATTAAAACACAACCCACCATTATCTAACAACTCTTACCCCCATCATTTCATTCCCCTCTTAGTCTAATTTAATAAAAATATCTACTCTCGACGCAACTCAATTGTCCGGTAAAATTTTCAGCAACCCGAGATACTTTTAACAAAATTGCCCGGTATTCAATCCATTCAACATGATTTTGTCTACTATCAACAAGAGATTAAGGATAATCAGTCCCTCAATTTGTCAATAAATAGCCAACAACCATGATAGTGGCTTAGACTATCTTAACCGAACTGTAACAGCGCTCTTTGCAACTTACAACTGAGGTTATCTTAATGTACAAGCAGTCAACAATCTTCTCAAAGTCCATTGAATTTCCCTTATTTTCCTATAACTTTGATCCTGTCGACGAAGTAAAATATCCCATACCTATGTCACGTAGTCTCATTGGCATCCACTTGGTACGAAACATCCATTTGGTACCAAACTGAAATGCTTAGAATGACCCCAACACACTGAGCACATAACAATCACTACATCTGAGAACTCCTTAATTTCTCCCTTGTCCACAAATCCTCGATTTTTCTTAAGTCGTACAACTACGTCAAACTGTAGTGTTCTTATCGGTATGTTATTCCAGTTATAAATTTAATAATTCCATCCCCACATATGCTTGATGATCAAAGCTACCTCAAATATTTTCGAAATCAAGCCAAAGACAATACAACTTGGGACACAGAAACTTCCTTTCAGTTTAGTACTTCATTTCAAGAGTCACGTTTCTAACAAAATCCAACTTGAATTTAATTCACATATCAAGGTCTATATTGGTCTCATGCCTAACACCTCAGTTCACGCTTCACTAGAAAATCTCTTACATACTTTGCAATTATGCACCCACTCAAAAATAATTCTCCTACCTCTACTGCCAACATTCATTCTAATACTTCTTAATTTCGCTGTGTCCTTCATTTGAAACATGATGATTATCCTTTCATTATGACAGATCAACCGCATTGTATTCACTCCATCACTTTCCATTTATACCAACCTTAAATTTCTACCTCGAACCTTGATACATCTTCATTATAGTGATTCCAATAAATCAAGGCTTACTAATTCCCACTAAACTTTTCCATTTGATGTTCAATTGGTTCCTATCAAACAAACATTTAACTCTTTTGATTGACGAACACAATAAAAATCCCCATGACATGCACTCAAGTAATGTCTTTATATCATTGGCATACCTTTATAATAATGTCTGAGTTATAGGTGAGATAATTCCTTTCATCAATCTTTAATTGTCATAAGCTAGATTTCTATGTGCTGCTCCAACAAGTTTTCTTGGCACATTTTCCAAAATTTGGTTCACTCGGTGGATTCTTATTCCTTCTCAACCTTCACCGAGATATAACCTGAAAGAATCCTAACATTCGAACGTTCTAAAGAATTATTTCTCAAACGTTCCCCATAAGCATTTCCTAAGAAATAATTATCTATAACTTCATCCTGATAAATTTTTCAGTACAATATCTCAAAAACCCACATACCTTCCTTCGTTCATCTAGTTATTGAAATGATCAATTCGAATCTTCATGCTTGACTTCCCAAGACCAACAACTAAACCATAAATCAATTGTTACATTTCTTCTTTTTCACTTTCTATCATTGAATAAGATTCAAAAATTTGATCCTTAAAATCTCCAAACACTTCCATCCTTAACATGAATTATTTATCACTTGCCTGCTTCAACTCCTTCGATTATGAAAGTTTTAAGCATCACTTGGTCCTCCATCCAACCTTGAAGATTTTAAATCATCAACAAAAAAATCAACTATCTTAGGGTCCCAAATCAAATCTCGAATAATCCTTTCGACCTATCAAAATATTTTCCATCCTTTAATAGACTCTCAAAACTTATATTACCGCAATCTTGAAGTATTCTCGTACTTGATACTTCAAATCCCACTTAATGGTAACATAGAGTTAAATACATCAAGGCTTAACTCATGATGTTTTTCCGAACATTGCTCAAAATTCACATTTACATGTCTATAGTTTCATCCAATATCACTATCCATATTTACTATCTCTTAAACAACAAAGAGATTTGTCACTTATCAACAAAATATATATTCTCACTCTTATACTCGTCATGAGATTCATACTTAATAATCCAAGTTGCGAATTTAGTCTAACTTGAATGCTCGACTTTATCCCTCACGGTATCGACTATTCCTCAAAACATATTTTATCTAACCAAAGGAGCATTTACTCCTAATGTGCAGCGCTCCCTTAACTTCAATACCAATCTCTTTCATTGACACTTAAGCACCCAGTGCCATTCCAATGGAAGCCTCATCTTCTCAACAATTCCATGATGTTCACATTTCTTTGACAATTTTCAAACTTCATCCAGTTTCATCCTGAAATCTACCAGGAAAACATCTAATACTTTTCTTAACAAAAGTCCTCAACTTAGATCTTTACTGGAAATCCCTTATCAGTCTAATGTTAATTCATCCATACTCATCATCTTCGAGTTACCACCAACACATAGCTTCTGTGTCCTTGGAACCATTTCATAAATTCCATGCCATCATACTTTGCTTCAACACTGCTTGAAAATCCGTCATCTCGAAGATCTTTTCCATTCCTTGAATCCACTAATCAGCTCTTTCCTGCGTTCTCATCACCCTTGAACTTTGGAGTATGGTAACGACAAAAATCTTTCAATCCTCTTGACTTAATAGCACAAATCTCTCTTCTCCAGATCCCGCAGAGTCTTTGCAGCGGTTCGTGCAACAACAAAACATCCATGTTATTTGTAGCTTCAACCATTTGATCATCCCTACTGACGTTCATCCTTGCAACGTCTTTCCCTCTTTGAGGTAGTGTATCCAAAAAACCAACATCAAGAAGAAGTGTTAACACCACTTCGAATAATTCCAAAACTAAGTTTTGAATATATCAACACATAATAACTACCCTTGATCTGACAACTCAGACCAATTACCCCAACGCATGATCAGATAACGACTCACAACCTACAAGTTCACCTACAATCTAAAACCAAAGGTTCCACAACCCCCAAAGAAAACCAAACCAAAGCTCTGATACCACAGTGTAACACCCCAATTTTCAATGCGAGAGTGTATTTTTTTTCCAAAACAATTTCATAAAACCGAGAAATAAATAAGGGAAATACCTTTGGATAAACGTTTAAGTCATAACGCAACGACTTTTAAGTCAATATAATTTACAAGCAGCGGAATAGTTTTTCGAAATATGAATCCAAAGTATTTACATATCAAAAAGTGGTGCATGGAACCCACCGAAAATCACATGTCATGCTGACAATATTAGTGTAGGTACAGTCTTCCAATTTAAAATATATACAACTCAAAAGAAAGACATATGTTCTCTCTATGTCAAGTAAGATCCTCCTAACATGAGTGATCTCCACACGCCCCGTAAGATTAAGGATGATCAGTCCCTCAATTTGTCAATAAATAGCCAACAACCATGATAGTGGCTTAGACTATCTTAACCGAACTGTAACAGCGCTCCTTGCAACTTACAACTGAGGTTATCTTAATGTACAAGCAGTCAACAATCTTCTCAAAGTCCATTGAATTTCCCTTATTTTCCTATAACTTTGATCCTGTCGACGAAGTAAAATATCCCATACCTATGTCACGTAGTCTGATTGGCATCCACTTGGTACGAAACATCCATTTGGTACCAAATTGAAATACTTAGAATGACCCCAACACACTGAGCACAGAACAATCACTACATCCGAGAACTCCTAAATTTCTCCCTTGTCCACAAATCCTCAATTTTTCTTAAGTCGTACAACTACGTCAAACTGTAGTGTTCTTATCGGTATGTTATTCCAGTTATAAATTTAATAATTCCATCCCCAGATATGCTTGGTGATCAAAGCTACCTCAAATATTTTTGAAATCAAGCCAAAGACAATACCACTTGGGACACAGAAACTTCCTTTAGTTTAGTACTTCATTTCAAGAGTCACGTTTCTAACAAAATCCAACTTGAATTTAATTCACATATCAAGGTCTACATTCGTCTCATGCCTAACACCTCAGTTCATGCTTCACTAGAAAATCTCTTACATACTTCGCAATTATGCACCAAATCGAAAATAATTCTCCTACCTCTACTGCCAACATTCATTCTAATACTTCTTAATTTCGCTGTGTCCTTCTTTTGAAACTTGATGATTATCCTTTCATTATGACAGGTCAACCGCATTGTATTCACTCCATCATTTTTCCATTTATACCAACTTTAAATTTCTACCTCGAACCTTGATACATCTTCATTATAGTGATTCCAATAAATCAAGGCTTACTAATTCCCACTAAACTTTTCCATTTCATGTTCAATTGGTTCCTATCAAACAAATATTTAACTCTTTTGATTGACGAACACAATAACAATCCCCATGACATGCACTCAAGTAATGTATTTATATCATTGGCATACCTTTATAATAATGTCTGAGTTATAGGTGAGATAATTCCTTTCATCAATCTTTAACTATCATAAGCTAGATTTCTATGTGCTGCTACAACAAGTTTTCTTGGCACATTTTCCAAAATTTGGTTCACTCGCTGGATTCTTATTCCTTCTCAACCTTCACCGAGATATAATTTTAATCCAATTTCCAAAAGTATATTTTGGGCATTTAACTCACTCAATACCAAAAACTGCGCTATCAGCCTAAGAAATTCCACACAAAATACCCTAAAATTACATAATTTAGGATTTAAAAACTATGGGTCTTACAACTTCCTTCATATGCTTGATTGGATTTGAGCGGGAACAATTATGAGCTTCTGATCATAGCATTTGGGCACATGTTTCTAGCCTATTTAGTTTGGTATTTTAAAATCTCTTTATAGCTTAGATTAATATTTTTAGCTTTTTTCAACATTTCGGTCGAATTTGAATTATAATTTTATTTTTTGTATTTTGACTCTTTCTCGCTTTGTAGGTTATAACTTTAGCTTTGGATATCGGATTGGTGCATATGAGCAGGTGTTGGAAAGCTACAAATCCTAGCTACAACGTTTCTGTAGGACGAAAAGACCAATTCCGAAATTTACTTGGCCTAAATTGCATATTTTGTAATATGGACTTTTGTAATAATGTTAATTAGCGGGTCTCTTGTTTTTAAACCCTAAAACCCAATATCAAATACTATATATTGGAAGTTTTGTTTCTTTTCTAAAGAAGGAAAAATTAGGATCCACGAGTTTAGAGTTTCATCATCACCTTGAGATTTAGGTTACACTGTCAATTTCGATTCACGATTCTATTATTGTTTATTTGATTATATTGATATTTTGATTGCTTAAATTGAATTTCAATAGGATTGATTAAATTTATTTGAAATAATTTAGTTTCGGTTTTTAATTTAATTGAATTATAATTTTGCGACGCTTGATCGTTAAGTGTAATATTTTGATGATTGTAATGCTTAATCCAACCAAAGAATTCAAATTCACATAGGATTGATTACGGTTGTTTGATCAATTCTATTGTCAAATAAGAGTATAATCACAAATTAGAAATTAAACTCATTGATAGAATTTGTGATAGATCTGAAACTCGAATAAGTGAATTAATCGTTTTGCTCATGTGTTAAATAAAAAAAATCTAAAAAACACATTTTTAATTTCAAATTTCAATTTGGTTATTACTATTATATCAGATGTCCTTGCGAAATGGTTCGAATTATTACCTCTATTTACATTTTATCAATTGTATTTGACCTGTGTGCAACATCAGATAAAATTGGCGCCGTTGCCGGGAACTCTTTGATAACAATATTAACCCTGTTTTCTGGCACTGTCTCGGGTTGCTCGAAATTTCGCTAGAAAATCAGAAAAGGATCAAGGATCAATTTTTGAATTTTTTTGAATTTTTCATATTCTCCAAAAATTTTCAAAAAAATTTGCGTTTCTTTTATTTGATTGTTAGAAATTTTTGGTGGTATTTTTATATCTTTTGGATTTTATTTGATAGGGTTTTCGATTTTTCACTTCAATTTTAACATTAGGGACATTGTTGGAATTTTCAAAATTGTTATTTTGCTTGCGTTGTTACGATCATACATGACTAGGGCTAGTAATGTGAATCTTCATTTTCTTGAACTTCAAATAGATAGGACATTTCATTTACGTCGTAGACTTAATAGAGCTGCTAGTTGTGACACCCTAAACCCAAATTGAAATAAAAAGTGAAATGCACTAGTTTTGAAAGAGATTCGTAGCGGTTCCAAAATAGAGTATAAAAATTTTCTTTCAAACTATAATGTTCAGAAAGTCACATTCACACTACACAATTGGTTGCATAAAAAAATCAATTAAAAATCCTTTAATATTGAATATAGTTGAGGTTTATTAAATAAAAATTTCTAACATAAAAACATGTTCTAATTTAGAGAAAACTAATTTCTACATCCGAATAAAAGATATAACTAACACAATTGATCAATCGAATTTACAAAAATCTAAATTAATTGATAACTCAACAAAATACGATAAATTACTCCCACCCAGTATCACCTATCAGAGCGTGGATCACCAACTGATAACCTGAAATGACTGCGCTCTCGCAAGCGCCAAACACAAGCAACGAGGGGTGAGTTTCGAAATTATGTAATAGTATAAGATAAACGAGGAGAACACGCAAGTAGTCAAAACAACACAAATAAAGAGAAACATACAAGAACATCATATCAAAGGTTAATCTAATTCAATCACAATCAAACTGTCACAAGGATGAAATGCTATGCATGTCCTATACTCTATACTTCTTCATCATTTGGTACCATTCTACTCTGAAGTACTTGGTTAGGAGGCCTGATACTATGCCACTACAAGAGTGGACGGACAATTCATGAATGACCAAGTCCTCATAGATCCCCTCAACTCAAACCGAGACACATATACGCGACAGTCGGGATACTCTTGTGTTGCACGGTAGTTCCCGGCCTTAGGAAATAACCCACTAATCCACTTAGGAATTCCCCACTAGGTGTACCCCCAAGGTCTATCAGTCTTACCTTACAAATTGACTGTAGCCCTCCACGATCAGGCTCATGCAGTTGTACTTCCCCGAATCACTAGGTTTGTCAAACCCTCCCTATATGATGACAAAATAATCCTATATCCAAAATCTATAACACATATCTCAGACTTACTCGATCATCACAATTCAATGATCATCACAATTCAATATGTTTCAGTTTAACTTCACAATATTCTTCATTATATATATAGTTATATCAGTCAATCACATAAAATCCAAATATTTGATTTACACTACTCACAATACACAGTCCAGTCTCATCAATCACATAATAAGGAATCAATTAGGTGCATTTTCAAGTAATATCAGAATTTCAATCAAGTAGACAAGAACACTCAAATATATATCATTCATACAATAACAATTACTATATGTTTCATAAAATCAAATAACACACAATCTTAATATAAATTAATTCACACAATTTTATAGGTTTCTAAATTATATTTTAGTCCTCACTATTACCATTCATATATTATTAATTAATTATTATTACTCAATAGGGCTCAACCGTACGTAGTAAGCCCCAAATGAACATATGGGAATTTCAGTATGCCCATTCAACTCGTGTTATTTTATACTCATAAAACCGAACCTTATCTCACCCCCTACCTCGACTGAAGATTCTGTCCAATGAATCTGATCTGCTAACGAATCGTTTCTTTATCGGTTGTCGTCTCTAATAGTCCGCAAAGGAATTATAGCCACACAATCACGAAATACAAATAAATTACTTACTATGAATAAATGAATAAATAAAGAATTAAATAAACAACAAAATAAATAATAAATAAACAAATAAGTAAATGAATGAATAAAATAAATAATAAATAAACGAATAAGTAAATGAATAAATAATAAAATAATAAATAAAATAAAGAAATAAGTAAATAAATAATTAAATAAGTAAATACGTTAATAAGTAAATAAATAAATGAATAAATAAGTAATAAAATAAATAATTAAATAAGTAACTGAATAAATAAATAAATAAATAAATAAATAAATAAGTAAGTAAATAA
>JBBPBS010000206.1:1130270-1166126 GCA_037974835.1 Cicer judaicum
GTAATGAATAAATAAATAATAAAATAATTAATAAATAAACAAATAAATAAGTAAATAAATAATTAAATAATAAAATAAATAATAAATAAATAAATAAATAAATAAGAGAATAAATAATTATTAAAATAAATAATAAATAAATTAATAACGAATAAATAAATAATAATATATTAATAAATAAATAACCAAATGAATAAATAAATAATAAAATAAATAAATACATAATAAAATAATAAATAAATAAGTAATAAAATAAATTTTAAATAAATAATTAATAAAATAAATAATAAAATAATTAAGGTAGAGTGAATACAGAACTGCTACTAATGCGTATATACACATTGCAATTTTTTTGGCATTCTGTGTGAATGTACCATTTATTTGGGTTCTATATAAATAATAAATAATACATGCTATTCAAATTGGCTTCTATATAAATAATAGATAATGTATGCTATTCAAATTTCAAGAGAGAAGTAATCAATTTTAGACTAAATCAGCATCCATTTTTTTTTTCAATTCAAATACAACAGAACTATAAACCATTTACAAATGATATCAACCATTTACAATCAGCATACATTTTTTTTTATTTACATTACATGATATCAACCATTTACAAAGGATGTATGAGACTATGATGTAATTAAGAAGTTAAAGCAATGCACCTAAATTGTTGTTTGCTATCACTCCTAAATTTCTAAAAACATTGCTTCAAGAATATAATTGGAAGAAAATTGTTATTATAATTAAAAGGGAATATTCATATTGGCACTATAAAAAATCTGCCTATCATTACTACATGTTTCGATCAATATACAAAGAGGAATAATACCTTATGGTGATGATGCTAGGCAGCTTGTGTTCAAGGTGCAGAGAGGAATAATGCTTTATGCTTTTAGTGATGATGCAAGATGGCTTTTGATCAAGGTATAGAGTGAAAGAATTATTTTATGACTTTTGTGATGATGCAAGGCGGCTACTAATCATTCCTAATACAGCTCCGTTAACCTCTGTTCCTCTCTCTATATATATATACCTAGTTTCAGCCTAGGTTATTACTACTATGATAATAATTATAATTATAATTATAATTATTATAATTATAATTATTATAATTATTATTATTATTATTATTATTATTATTATTATTATTATCCTATTTTATTAGAGTTAAAGGTAACAACTAATGTAACAACGTAAGTTCACTCCTTAAATTATTATATATATATATATATATATATATATTTATTTTAATTTATTTATTTTTTTGTAAGTCAATTATAGTTAATATTAATAATTTAAATAAATTATTAGGATAAAAAAATACATAGAAAATTATCACACCACATAGAATACACATATAATATAATTTATTATAATTTACTATTATTTATTAATTAATATTTAGGGTGTTATATATATCACGAATTCAGAATTAATTTAGATCCATTAATTTCGTTTATGGTGAATTCAATTTATTACTTAAACTATTAATATAAATTATTAGGCTGTTATATGGAGTATTAAATTTAATGATGGCATCATCATCATTATTGTATTTAATAAATAAATAATATAGTTATTTTATATTTATATACTTACATAAAAAGAAATTTAAATAATAAAGGTCTAGATAACAACAACAATACTAAAATATGAGGCTTAATATGATAGCAATTCGTATATATTATTATTTTAAATAAAATAAATAGGTCTAATATCAATTATCAATGATTTTAATTTACATAACTACAAAGACAATAAAATACACGTAAAAAGATTATTACAAAACAAGAAACACATGTATAAAAAAAAGTATCACTACTTTATAATAATAATAATAATAATAATAATAATAAGAATAATAATAATAATAATAATAATAAATTAAGGTATAACAATAAATTAGGGTGTTACACTAGTGTTAATGAGTTAGAGTCAGATACTGAAATTGACAACTTGTTGCAAAATATGGCTTATACGAATAATAGAACCTTAAGACAACTTGTTGCACCTAGTGTCAATTATAATGCATTATGTATTACATATCCTAAAGTTACTGTACCATTTGAACTTATATCTGGTTTAATACACTTGCTTCCAAAGTTTAATGGTCTTGCAGTTGAGGATCCCCACAAACACTTGAAGGAATTCCATGTTGTGTGTTCTACCATGAAGCCTCAATGAGTCACATATGACCACATTAAGCTTATAGCCTTCCCATTTTCACTCCAAGATGCTGCCAAGGACTGGTTATACTACCTTCAACCAGGTTCGGTTACAAGTAGGACTGATCTCAAGATATTGTTTCTAGAAAAATTATTCTCTACTTCAAGAGTTGTTTCAATCAGAAAAGAAATATGTGGCATCAAGCAGATTGATAGGTAATCATTAAATGAGTTTTGGGAGAGAATTATTATGAAGGCTTGCTACCTATGGATAGAAGCATTTTGGATGCTGCTAGTGGGGGAGCACTAGTTGATAAGACCCATGAAGCGGCATCAGCTTTGATTGAGAACATGTCCATTAATTCTCAACAGTTTACAACTAGAAGCAATTCAACAGTGTTGACAAAGGGTGTGAATGAAATTCAAGCTTCTACCCACAAAAATTTAGAAGGAAAACTTGATGAGCTTACATCTTTAGTAAATAAATTGGCAATAGGTAAAACCCAAGTAGTGGTATGTGGTATTTGCACTTCTCCAGAGCATCCTTCAGATTCATGTCCTACGTTGCAAGAAGATCCAATTGTTGACGCTTCTCGAGCATATGCAGCAGATACATACAATCCTTAAGGCAACTATGATCTATCATCTTATAGGTACAATCCTGGTTGGAGAAACCGTCTCAACCTGATATGGGGGAATTCATATGCACAACAGCAACCTAGGCAACAGCAGCAAAATATTCCTCAACAACAAAACAATGAACCTTCATTAGAGGACCTCGTTAAGCAGATGAATGCCATGAATATCCAATTTCAACAAAGAAAATATTCCACCATTCAAAATTTGGAAACAAAGATTAGTCAGCTAGCCACGTCAACCAATCAGTTGCAGACTCAAGGGTCTAACCAATTGTTTGCACAATTAGTAGTAAATCCAAATGCTCCCGATGTCAATGCAATTACATTGAGGTTTGGGAAAGCTGTTGAAATACCAAAGGTACTTGAAAATGCAGTGACACATAAAAAGGTTGCTAAGGATACTTTGATATATAAAACTATTGATGTTGAGCAAAATATAGCACTTCCTTTTTCTCAAAGGGCAGTGAAGACTAAGAAAATGGACGAGGCAGATAGGGACAACAAGATCCTAGATATATTTAGGAAGGTGGCAGTGAACATTCCTCTCCTTGAATCAATTAAATAGATTCCAAGATATGCAAAATTTCTAAAAGATTTGTGAACACACAAGAGAAGGTTAAAAGGTAATGAAAGAGTAAACATGGGGCAAAATGTTTCAGCCCTCATTCAGCCCATGCCTCAGAAATGCAAAGATTCATGAACTTTTTTCATTCCATGTACCATAGGCAATAGTCAATTTGAAAATGCTATGTTAGATTTAGGAGCTTCCATTAATGTTATGCCTACATCTATTTTTAACTCTCTTGCTCTTGGACCTTTACAGAGTACAGGTGTTACCATTCAATTGGCTAACAAGAGCAATGCTCGTCCCACATGACTTGTGGAGGATGTACTTGTTTGAGTTAATGAATTGATATTTCCTGCAGATTTTTACATTCTAGACATGGAGGGAGAGAATAAGTCCAACAGGGCGCCTATCATCTTAGGATTTAGCGATAACATTGTAAAATTTATGCTAGAACTCTATCCATAGGATTTCGTGATAGCATTGTAAAATTTAACATCTTTGATGCTATGAAACACCCCATGGAAGAGCATTCTATTTTTCAAATTGAATTGCTTGCTGATTTGGTTGATGACATTTACCCCAATATGTTTGCTACTGATTTTCCTTAATTTTTTGGTTTTAATGATACTTATACTTGTGAATTCTGTACAAATACTCAATTGTGCTCTGTGTGTGCTGAGATCGAAGCTGCCTTGCAGGTTGACCATTGTGCTGATATTGATATTTCTATTGTCATAATTGATTTCCCAGACTTAGTTTCGGCCACTCGTGTAGTACCTTACATTGAACAACCACCGACGATAGAGCTTAAACTACTTCCAAAAAAATTTGAAATATGCATATTTTGAAAGAGGTGGCATGTTACATGTGATTATTTCAACCAAACTTGAAGATGAACAGGAAGAGAAGTTGTTGCAGATTTTGAGAAAACATAGGAAGGCAATCGGATGGACCTTGGCTGATATTATTGGTATTAGCCCATCCATGTGTATGCATAGGATACTATTGGTTGAAGGGGTAAAATCAGTTAGGCAGCCCCAAAGGCGACTTAACCCATTAATTTTGGATGTTGTAAACAAAGAAGTGACCAAGCTCTTGTAAGCAGCCATTATATACCCCATCTCTGATAGTCAATGGGTGATTCCAGCGCAGGTAGTCCCTAAGAAAACTGGACTCACAATGGTTAAAAATGAAAATAATGAACTTATCCCCACACGAGTGCAGAACAATTGGAGGGTATGCATCAATTACAAGAGACTAAACCAAGAAACTAGAAAGGATCATTTTCCTTTACCATTCATTGATTTGATGCTTGAACGATTGGCTAGTAAGTCACATTATTGTTTTCTTGATGGTTTTTCTAGTTATTTTCATAATCATATTGCACTAGAAGACCAAGAAAACACCATGTTCACTTGTACTTTTGGCACATTTGCCTTTAGGAGGATGCCCTTTGGCCTATGCAATGCTCTTGGCACTTTCAAACGCTGCATGATTAGTATTTTCTCTGACTTGATAGAAAATTGTATTGAAGTTTTCATGGATGATTTTATTGTGTATGATTCCTCATTTGATGCATGCTTGAACAATTTAGGTAGAGTTTTGCATAGATATATCGAAACTAACCTTGTGCTGAATTATGAAAAATGTCATTTTATAGTTGAACAAGGAATAGTTTTGGTACATGTGATCTCTAAAAATGGGATTGAAGTGGATCCTGCCAAAATTGATGTGATTTCTAATTTTTCTTACCCATCTTGCATCTGCAAGATTCCTTCTTTTCTTGGCCATGCAGGTTTTTACAGGCGCTTTATCAAGGATTTTAGCAAGATAGCTCTTCCGTTGTCAAATTTAATGCAAAAAGATGCGCAAGTTTCACATTTGATGATAAATGCAAGAAGGTGTTTGATTCTTAAAGGCAGCACTGACCTCTACTCCTGTAATTCAGCCACCCAATTGGTCCCTCTCTTTTGAAATTATGTGTGATGCATCTAACTATGCATTGGGAGCAGTCCCTGCACAAAGGGTTGGTATGGCTGCCCATGTTATTTATTATGCTTCTAGGACTTTAGATTTTGCACAGGCTAGTTATACTATCACTGAAAATAAACTTTTAGCTATTGATTTTGAACTTGCTAAGTTTAGATCATATTTGTTAGGTTTGAAGGTAGTTGTTTTTACAGACCATGCAGCTTTCAAGTTCTTGTTAAAGAAACAAAAAGAAAAATCAAGATTGATCCGGTGGATGTTGTTACTCCAAGAATTTAATTTAGAGATTAAAGATAAAAGTGGAGCTGAAAATTTGGTGGCAGATCATTTGAATAGAATATAAATGGATGAGGACCCCATCCCCATTCAAGATGACTTCTCTGATGAGCAACTACTATAGTTGCGTGAGGTAACTCCTTGGTTTGCTGATTTAGTAAATTATTTAGTTGCTAGAGTCTTTCCTACAGATGTATCCCGAACATAAATATGAAAACTTTAAAGTGATACCAAATACTTTGTGCGGGATGATCCATATCGATGGGAATTCTGTAGCGACCAGGTGATTAGGCGATGTGTTTCCCACCATGAGGCTCAATCCAAACTTCATTTTTGTCATGCCCCTCAAATTGGAGGACATTTTGGTCCTCAACACACATCAAGAAAAGTTTGTAGACTCAGGTTTCTTTTGGCCCACTTTGTTTAAAGATGCTTTTCACACTTACAAAACTTGTGAGCAGTGCCAAATAGTAGGAATATCAATCACTCGTAGGAGTGAGATGCCTCAACAACCTATGCTTTTCTGTGAAGTATTTGGTGTGTAGGGCATTGATTTTATGGGCCATTTTCTTGTATCTTTTGGTTATGCCTATATTTTACTAGCTGTTGATTATGATTCGAAGTGGGTGGAAGCAATACCCACTAGGACTAATGATTCTAATGTTGTTGCAAGTTTTATCAGATCAAATATTTTTTGCAGGTTTGGAATACCCTGGGCCATCATAAGTGATTTGTAGGAAGAAATTTTCCATTGGCCAAATAGTTTTATTGTTCAACTCCTGTTAGAAAATTATGGTTGGGAAACTTCGATCGAAGTGGATTGGACTGTTGTTACTAATATTCTCCCTCATGGTTTAGTGGAAATAAAAAGTGAAAACATTGAGAAAATATTCAAAGTAAATGGACAACGCCTTAAGATATTCCATGAGAGCTATGTGCTTGAAGGTGCTACCATAGAAGAACTCTCCTTGGAAAAGCCCACTTACACTGAAGTTTAAACAAGGAGCTCCCTTTCCTTACTCCTATTTTATACTTGTTACTTTCATTAAGGATAATTTGTAATTTAAGTGTGGGGGTATTATTTAGGATTTTATTTGTTATATTTCAAAAAACAAAATGTTGAAAGTTTGTTTGGACATTGCACTACATGCTTTTTCATCAGATTTTATGGTTAGAAATGTTGAGAGATTTTATGGTTATAAATGTTTGGACTGACATGATTGGATAGTATTTTTGCATTCTTCGTAAAATAAATTGGATTAAAATGCTTAATTGTGTATCATTTGTGATAAGTCATTAAACTTTGTGAGATTTTTGTGCCTTATTATGAATGGAAAAAAAATTTCCATCTTTTTTTCTTATGTGTTATCTCACTTATGATTTCTATTGACGCCAAAACTTAACTTGATTCTTGTCCGCATGCATATATTGAAATAATCTAGGCATTTGTTTCTAATCTAGTTATTAGCCAAATAAGCCTACCCTACAATTATCCATTTGTTTAAGCCCGTTTCAGCCTAATGACCCCATTCTTTGTTATATAGCTCATTACAAGCCTAAAAGTGAAAAACAATGAATTGACTCAATCTTGGGGGATAAAGAAGTCTTCTTAAGTGTAGGGGTGCTCAACTTGTTTGTTTAAATTTTAGGGGTATGACAATATATATATATATATATATATATATATATATGAGGAAAAATGGTTGTATTGTGAGCAAATAGAGTGTGAAAATAAAAGTCAATGATGTTTTGTTGAGTTACTTCTTAATGTTGTTTTTCTTTCTTAATCATCACTCCTTTATCCTCTTTGATTTTCAGCCCTAGTCTCCTTAGGATTATCTCACCCTTACCTTGGTCACGTTACAACCTAAATAAAGACCTTTTGATCATTATCTACATGTGTTTCAAATATAGATTATAGAGGCTTGTCAAGCCTATGGTAATGTTAGCTTTCATGACATGCTTTAAGTATAAACAGTAGCCCAAACACTTTGAGAAAATTTTATATCCTGGAAGGACTCTATCACTTATGATGCATTATTTAGTAAACTTGTCCTCTTTGTTGCCTTGGTTGTGATAACAAAACTATTCATGATTGTCTTAAGCTAGAAATATATTTTTTTCTCTCACCATTCTGCATTCATAATAATATTTGGAATCGCATGCATTATTTTGCTCGGAGTACAAAAGTTTAAGCGTGGGTAAATTTGATCATAGCTTTTTAGTTTGGTATTTTAAAAGCTCTTTATAGCTTAGATTAATATTTTTAGCTTGTTTCTAAACTTTGGGTTGAATATGAATAGTTCTATTATTTGTATTTTGACTCTTTCTTGCTTTGTAGGTCATAACTTGAGCTCTGGATATCGGATTGGTGCATATGAGCCGGCGTTGGAAATCTAAAACTCCGAGCTACAACTTTTGTGTTGGACGAAAACACCGATTCCAAAATTTACTGGGCCTAAATTGCAGTTTTCGTAATTTAGAGTTTTGTAATAATTTTAACAATTTTGCTACCAGCACCCCCTAATTTACTACCCACACCCTTCAAATGTTTAAAAAAAATCAAAATTCCCAAAGTACCCTTCCTTTCTCCCTCTTCATTAACCTAGCCCATCTTCTTTTTCTTTATTTTATCTTCATTCAAGATCTTCTTCATCTTCTTCATTTTATTCAACATTAACGATCATCATCATTAATCATCTTCATAAATTATCATTAACCATCTTCAAGATTTTGCTAATATTTACGTGATCTCAATTTCACGTAAGTTTACGTGAACTAAGTTCACGTACGTTTACGTAAACTGAATTCTAGTAAACGTATGTGAACTTAGTTCACGTAAATGTATGTGAAATGGAGTTTACGTAAATAGTTTAATTTTCAATCTTCAATGATTTCGCTATCTTAATTCAGCTACGTGAATTAACATTGTGTACATACTAAGATGTTGAATTTTCAAATTCCATTGATTACACAATCTTAAATCACGTACGTGTACGTGAATTAAGATTGCGTAAATTATGAGATTTTTACTTTTTTTTTAACGTACGTGAATTTAATTCACATAGCAATACAACGTACGTGAACCGAGTTCATGTACAATTCCCAAATTTAGAAAAGAAATTCGAACTTAAAAATAGACCAACAAACATACATTTTTTACATTACTTTAACGACAATGTGATGAAGAAATTGATGGTGTAAGTTATGAGTGATTTATGTGAGTTTTAAATGATTATGAGATAGGGTTGGTGAGGTATTGTGATTTTTTTATACTTGAGTCATGAGATGTGATGGATGTTGATGAAGGTGAGTTATGAGTTAATTAAAATTGTAAGAAATATTATAAATATCAAAGGGAATTTTGAGTATTGTGGTTTTTCTACAAATTTGAGGGGTGTGGTAGTAATGTGAGGGGTGTGGGTAGCAACATTGTAATTTTAATTAGCGGGTCACTTATTTTTAAACCCTAAATCCTAAAGCCCAATATCAAGTACTATATATTGGCAGTTATGTTTATTTTCTGATGACAGAAAAATTAGGATTCAAATTGCTACCAGAAATAAACAGCTTTTATTTTAATTTCATGGAAGACTAATTTTATAAGATTAATCCACGAGTTCAGAGTTTCATCAACACCTTCAGATTCAGGATACACTGTCAATTTTGATTCATGATTTTATTCTTGTTTATTTGATTATATTGATATTTTGATTGCTTAAATTGAATTTCAATAGGATTGATTAAATTTATTTGACATAATTTGGTTTCGATTTCTAATTTAATTGAATTATAATTTTGCGACGCTTGATCGATAATTGTAATATTTTGGTGATTGTGATGCTTAATCCAATCAAAGAAACCAAATTCACATAGGATTGATTACGTTTGTTTGATAAACTCTATTTTCAAATAAGAATAGAATCACAAATTAGAAATTAAACTCGTTGATAGAATTTGTTTTGCTCATCTTTTAAAATAAAAAATCTAAAAAACCCCTTTTCAATTTTAATTTTCAATTCAGTTATTATTATTATATCAGAATTCCTTGCGAAACGATTCGAGTTATTACCTCTATTTATATTTTTTCAATTGTATTTGACCCGTGTGCAACAGCGGATCAAAGTTGGTGTCGTTGCCGGGGACTGTCTGATAACAATATTAATCCTCGTTTTAGACTACTGTCTTAGATTGCTCCAAAATTTCGCTAGCGAATTAGAAAAAAATCAAGGAATAGGATTCTGTATAAGGAACTTATACAAAAACGACGGTCAAAATTCCAAAAGATTTGTGTAGCCTTTATTTGATTTTTAGAAATTTTTGGTGGTATTTTTATATTTTTTGGATTTCATTTGATAGGGTTTTCAATTTTTCACTCCAATTTTAGCATTAGGGACATTGTAGGAATTTTCAGAATTGTTATTTTGCATTACATTGTTATGATGATGCCTGACTAGGGCTAGTTCTATGAATCTTCATTCTCTTGAACCTGATATAGATAGGACTTTTCATTTACGTAGTAGATTTAATAGAACTGCTAGTGTTAACGAGTTAGAGTTAGATCTTCAAATTGACAACTTATTTTCAAAATATGGCTGATGTGAATAATAGAACCTTAAGACAACTTGCTACACCTAATGTCAATTATAATGCATTATGTATCACATATCCTGAAGTTACTGTACCATTTGAACTTAAATCTGGTTTAATACACTTGCTTACAAAGTTTAATGGTCTTGCAGGTGAGCATCCCCATAAACACTTGAAGGAATTCCATGTTGTGTGTTCTACCATGAAGCCTCAAGGAGTCACATAAGACCATATTAAGTTGAGAGCCTTCCCATTTTCACTCCAAGTTGCTGCCAAGGACTAGTTATACTACCTTCAACCAGGTTCTGTTACAAGTTGGAATGATCTCAAGATATTATATGTAGAAAAATCTTCCCTGCCTTAAGAGCTGCTTCAATCAGGAAAGAAATATGTGGCATCATGTAGATTGACAGGGAATCATTACATGAGTATTGGGAGAGATTCAAGAAATTAGTGTCAAGCTGTCCTCATCACCAGATCTCTGAACAATTGTTCATCTAATATTTTTATGAAGGCTTGCTACCTATGGATAAAAGAATTTTGGATGCTGCTAATGGGAGAGCACTTGTCGATAAGACCCCAGAAGCGACAAGGGCTTTGATTGAGAACATGTCCATTAATTCTTAACAGTTTACAACTAGTAGCAATTCAACAGTGTTGACAAAGGGTGTGAATAAAATTCAAGCTTCTTCCCACAAGAATTTTGAAGGAAAACTTGATGAGCTTACATTTTTAGTAAAAAAATTGGCAATAGGAAAAACCCAAGCAGTGGTGTGTGATATTTGCACTTCTCCAGAGAATCCTTTAGATTCATGTCCTACATTGCAAGAAAATCTAATTGTTGATGCTCCTCAAGCATATGCAGCAAATATATACAATCCTCAAGCCAACTATGATCTATCATCTAACAGGTACAATCTTGGTTGGAGAGACCATCCCAACCTGAGATGGGGGAATTCATCTTCACAACAGCAACCTAGGCAGCAACAACAAAATATTCGTCAACAGCAAAACAATGCACCTTCATTAATGCATAGGATACTACAGGAGCACGGGGTAAAATCGGTTTGACAACACCAAAGGCGACTTAACCCATTAATTTTGGATGTTGTACAAAAAGAAGTGACCAAGCTCTTGCAAGCAGGCATTATATACCCTATCTCAAATAGTCAATGGGTGAGTTTGATGCAAGTAGTTCCTATGAAAACTGGACTCACAGTGGTTATAAATGAAAATAATGAACTTATCCCAACACGAGTGCAAAACAACTAGAGGGTATGCATCGATTAGAGGTACTAAACCAGGCAACTAGAAAGGATCATTTTCCTTTACCATTCATTGATCATATGCTTGAAAGGTTTGCAGATAAGTCACATTATTGTTTTCTTAATGGTTTTCCTGGTTACTTTCAGATCTAAATTGCACCAGAGGACCAAGAAAAGACCACATTCACTTGTCCTTTTGGCACATTTTCCTATAGGAGGATGCCCTTTGGCCTATGCAATACTCTTGGTATTTTCCAATGTGCATGATTAGTATTTTCTTTGAGTTGGTAGAAAATTGTATTGAAGTTTTCATGGATGATTTTACTGTGTATGGTTCCTCATTTGATGCATGCTTGAACAATTTAGATAGAGTTATACATAGATGTATTGAATCTAACTTTGTGTTGAATTATGAAAAATGTCATTTTATGGTTGAACCAGTCACAGCTTTGGGACACGCGATCTCTAAAAATGGGATTGAAGTGGATCCTACCATAATTGATGTGATTTCTAATTTGTCTTGCCCTTCATGCATCCGCAAAATTTATTCTTTTCTTGGCCATGCAGGTTTTTACAGGTGCTTCATCAAGGATTTCAGGAAGATAGCTCTTCCGCTGTCAAATTTCCTGCAAAAATATGTTAGTTTCACCTTCGAAGACAAATGCAAGAAGGCGTTTGATTTCTCAAAGGTAGCACTGACCTTTACTCTCATAATTCAGCCACCCAATTGGGCCATCGCTTTTGAAATTATGTGTGATGCATCTAACTATGCAGTGGGAGTAGTCCTTGCACAAAGGGTTGGTAAAGTTGCCCATATTATTTATTATGCTTCTAGGACTTTAGATTCTGCACAGGTTAATTATACTACTAGTGAAAAGGAATTTTTAACTATTGTTTTTGCACTTGATAAATTTAGATCATATTTGCTAGGTTCGAAGGTAGGTTTTTACTGACTATGCAACTTTGAAATTTTTGCTGAAGAAAATAGAAGCAAAACCGAGATTGATCCGGTGGATGTTATACTCCAAGAATTTGATTTAGAGATTAAAGATAAGAGTGGAGTTGAAAATTTGGTGGCAGATCATTTGATCATAATAGAAATGGATGAGGACCCAATCCCTATTTAAGATGACTTCCCTGACGAGCAACTGCTACATTTGTGTGAAGTAACTCCTTGGTTTGTTGATTTAGTTAATTAACTAGTTGCTAGAGTCTTTCTTGCAGATGCATCCCAAACACAAATACACAAATTTAAAAGTGGTTCCAAATACTATGTTTAGGATGATCCATATCTGTGGAAATTCTATAGTGATCAGGTGATTAAGCGATGTGTTGCCACCATGAGGCTCAATCCATTCTTCATTTTTGTCATGACTCTCAAACTGGAGGATATTTTGGTCCTCAATGGACAATAAGAAAAGTCTTAGACTCAGGTTTCTTCTGGCCCACTTTGTTTAAAGATGCTTTTGAGATTTACAAAGCTTGTGAACAATGTCAAATAGTAGGAACAACAATCACTCGTAGGAGTGAGATGCCTAAACAACCTATGCTTTTTTGTGAAGTATTTGATGAGTAGGCATTGATTTTATGGGCCCTTTTATGTATCTTTTGGTTATGTCTATATTTTACTAGTTGTTGATTATTTTTTGAAGTGGATGGAAGCAATACCCACTAGGACTAATGATTCTAAAGTTGTTGCAGGTTTTATTAGATCAAAAAAAATTTGGGGTTTGGAATACCCCGAGCCATCATATGTGATCAAGGCACTCCTTTTTGCAACCATACCATGGACGCTTTGTTTCGGAAGTATGGGGTTGTGCACAAAGTTTCTACACCTTATCATCCACAGAATAATGGGCAAGCTGAAGTATCAAATAGGAAAACGAAACAAGTCTTAGAAAAGATGGTGCAGCAAAATCTGAAAGACTAGAGCCAAAAACTTGAAAAAGCTCTTTGGCCTCATAAAATAGCCTACAAAACACGAATTAGAATGTCCCCTTATCGAATTGTGTTTGGTAAAGCATGCCACCTCCTAGTGGAAATACAGCATCGTGCTTATTGGGCGGTCAAGAGTTTTAACCTTGAGATGGAGAAAGCAGGTTTGGAGAGAAAGCTTCAATTTCAACAACTTGAAGAGCTTAGACTTTAAGCTTACAAGAACTCTTGCATCTTTAAGGAGAAAACTAAGTACTTTCATGATAAGATGATTTCTAGGAAGAAATTTTCCATTGACCAAAAAGTTTTATCGTTCAACTCCCATTTCAAAATTATGGTTGGGAAACCTCGATCGAAGTGGATTGGCCCTTTTGTTGTTACTAACATTTTTCCTCATGATGTAGTGGAAATAAAAAGTGAAAACACCGAGAAAATGTTCAAAGTAAATGAACAACGCCTCAAGCTATTCCATGAGAGCTATGTGCTTGAAGATGCTACCATATAAGAACTCTCCTTGGAAAAGCCCACGTACACTGAAGTATAAATAAGGAGCTCCCTTTCTTTACTCTTATTTTATACTTATTACTTTCATTGAGGGCAATGTGTAATTTAAGTGTGGGGGTATTATTTAGGATTTTAAATAAATAAATAAAAATAGACATTGCACTGCATGCTTTTTCATCATAATTTATGGTTGTAAATGTTGAATATATTAAAGATCTCTTAACCAAATATAAAATGAATGAAGCCAAAATCATGATTACTCCAATGCATCCATCTTCTTCATTAAACAGAGATGAAAATGAAAAATATGTTTTTAAAAAAGAGTATAGGGGCATGATAGGATCTTTGCTTTATTTAACTGCTAGTGGACCCGACATTGTGTTTGTAGTAGGATTATGTGATAGATTTCAATCAGCACCTATAGAATCTCATTTAACAACAATAAAAAGAATTTTTAGATATCTCGTTACTACTATGGATCTTGGCCTTTGGTATAGAAAAGGTTATCATTTTGATCTTGTAGCTTACTGTGACGCTGATTATGATGGAGATAAAATTGAACGAAAAAGCACAAGTGAAGCATGTCAGTTTCTTGGAGAAGCATTAATAAGTTGGTCATGTAGAAAACAAAACACGATTGCTCTTTAAACAGCTGAAGTTGAATATGTCTCAGTTGGGAACTCCTGCTCTTAAGCTCTTTGGATAAAACATAACTTGAAGACTACTTTGCAAGTTATTCAAGTGATCTAATTTATTATGATAATACAAGTACTATAAATCTGTCAAAAAATCTCATTCAACATTCAAGATCCAAACACATAGAAATAAAGCATCATTTTATTTGTGATCATGTTAATAAAAAAGAAGTGGAATTAATCTTTGTTGATACTCAAAAACAACTTGCTGATATTTTTACCAAACCCATTGTAGATGAAAGATTTAATTTTATCAAGAAAAAACTAAGAATTTAAAAAAATCCAACTAGTTTGCATTAAAATCTAGCTTTGTAATAAAAAGAGAACGTTAAATGTTTTGTGTTTCCTGCACGCATCATTCTCCCTTTCTTCTCATTAGCACGCAGCATTCTCCATTTTACTTCAAAAATCAACATAACCTCTTTTTTGTGGCATTAATGATACTTGTTTTCTTGTCTACAAAAGCATTGTCGCGCTGTCATTTCTCCTCTTTTCCAACACCAATCAGTCGCTGCACTTTCCCCAACAAAGTGGAAAAACTGCAAATTATAATCACGGTTATTCATCTTCCCTAAAAACAGTTTTCTTCTTAAAAAAAAAAAAAAAAAAAACTGCAACTCCAAAACATCTCAAAACCTTCAACCATTTTCTAAAAAAAATTGAAATGGCTCGTACTAAAATGATTGCTCGAAAGAATGCTTGCCCTAATGCACCTTCATCATATTCATTTCTTTCATCTTCACCATTTCACAGTAGATCACCATCACCTCCACCAAGACCAACTCCTCCTCAAGAATCGTCTAATAAAAGCTTTTCAGATACTTATCTTCCTTTCCTGAATCCATCCCTAGATAAGAAGATTCTAACCCTAACCCATTGTCAACTATTTGTCCCCTTCTCTTTCGATGTCCTCCTCCAAAACTAAATGAAGTTCCCCCTCACCTTCGTTCATCCTTTCCTAAACCTATAGAGCCAAAGAGACGCTCCATGAGAGTATCCATTGGAATCAGAACCTCCAAAGCTCAACCCTCAAAACCTACAATCTTCGTCATTTATAGTGACGATTTTGAGCCTTCCAAACCAAACCCTACAAAGACATCAACGCCTATCAAACCATCCACCTCCTCATTCCAAACTGAACCTTCTTTCTCCACACCCCCAAACCAAAGGAGAAAATCCATGAATAAAATTTTCTCATCTTCAAAACCCTCTCAATTGTCTCCATATAAACCTCCATCAACAGAAAAATTAAATGTCAAAACTACCGTTACTCTCACCTAGTTTTTCGCCAAGAGCAAGCTAAAATATACCCAAAGAGGCAAAACAATTGCTCCTAAGCAAAACCCTCGAGAACGTTCTCCGAAATGTTCTCTTTCTACCTTACTAGATTGTTCAACTCCTCCTTCTATAAATCATGAATGTGCTCCATCTACCACCCACCTACTCGAAACTGGCCCCAAAATATGCTTCCCTCCACTCATTCCATCAACCTTACAGAAAACCTACTCTGAAAAATGGGTCGAGCGGCTTATAGCAATTGGTCGAGTTTTCTTGCTTGAAAACTTCCTTATCGAGGGAACTTCCATCAAAACCCAAATAGATGCTCTTGGTTGGACCAAATTTTTGCAAATCTTTGACTGCTATTACTCGAATGTGGTGAAGGTCTTCTATTGTAGAGCCCAAACATTTCGTGAGAAGTCACTCTTGGTGACCAATCTCAAGGGTATTGAGATTCGTCTACCCCTGATATTCTAGCCACGATCCTCGACCTACCAAATGATGGACCTTCTGTCTTCGGCAACAACTGGTACTCAGTTCTCAATATGAGCAAGAAGGACGTGTTTGCTGAAATCTTCCAAGAAGGCTGAAAAATCACTTGTTTGCATCCCTAAAGCCCATGTGCAAGGTGTTTAACAACATCAACCACCATTCCATCCTACCGCACTGTGGAAGTCACTAGTATGTCTCTAACAAAGATTCTATGATCACTCATCGTTTCCTCACATGAAGAGGGTTAATCTACCTTTCATAATACTACTAAATATGATTGCTTCCACTACGAAGGACTACAAGAAAAACATAGTCCTGTATGGAATGCTTTTGTAAAAAATATTTAGGTATTTTGAAGTCCCTTTATCCTCTAAAACCTCCACCATCAAGATCTCCAAGTTTTCTTCAAAGAATGTGTCTCATATGAAGCAGAATTCTTCAACAAAACACATTCCTATATATGCCATTCCATCCACCTCTCTCTCCAAAAAAATAATCAATATGCAAATCTAGTGCATGCACAACTATCATTATGCAGAACAATCTCCTCAAGAATGTTCTCCATAACTGACTCAAGAATGTTCTCCATACTGCCCATACTAACCAGCCATTAAAGAATATTCTCCATCCACCTGTCCTCCTCAACCGACTCAAGAATGTTTTCCCCCTATCATTCTCCCTACATTCCTTCCTCACTATAACCCACTTAGTGACATTTGTGCATAACTGCAATTTCACATTTCATTTGTCTTGTCATTGACTATCGTTTCCCCTTAAAAGATTACTTCCTCCATTTTTAGAATTAGTCAAATTTTGAACTTTCTTGACTGGACCATCATGCCGTCCCACAGCATCACCGTTCACGACCATTTATACCATTGCCATCTCATTTGCCACTCTCTCATCCTTCTTCATTACTACAGCCCCATCTCACTCCACTCTTCCCACAACACCCAAGGATAGCTCAAAAGTCCAAGCTAAGCGACAAAAGGTCCAACAGGACTCCACCAGTCAATCCATCATGGCTACCCAACACACTATCATGGCTCGACAAATCCATCAGGACAAGGAGTTTGCAACTCTAAGAGAATGGATGACTACGCAACTTGCTCTAAAGTTAGGGATGAATCCTCCTCCTTCCTTCCATTCTATCCCAAAACCTTCAAGATTGTCTTCATATGAACGATCTTCATCCTCCCTCTCCAAATAAGATTAGCTTTACATTTTTTCTCACATTCCTTTTTGTTATGACAAAAGGGGAAGATTAGTTTAGCATTAATGAAATGATATTTTGATAAACTGAAGCATATATTGAGGGGGAGCTATTAAGCTCTCTATGCTTGAAATTAGAATCAACATTAAAATCTAAATTTATATATTTGACATCATCTAAAAAGAGGAGATTGTTGAGGCAAAATCACAAATTAATGTTTGATATAAACAAATAATAAGTTAATTAAAGACTCTAATTATGATTCTAAAATATGTGTTAATTTAACATGTGCTTTTGAGCATAATAATCCAAGTAAGGTACAAAGAAAATGAAAGAGAAATTATTTGAAAGGAAGAGCTAAAAATGAACAAGACTGAACCAAGAATGTTCTTAACATAATCTGGAAAACCAACAACGTTCTTAATGCGAGGAAAACTCTTGTGAATTACGAATTGATTTCCAGTTCATATACTAGGAATATAGAGATCTCAAATATACAAAAGGATCAAAGGATAAAAGGCAAACTCAAAGCAAAAGTGTGAAATGATCATTCTCCAAAAGTGTAACATCAGCCTCCAAATTGATAAACATTCGCCAGCTTGTTACACTTGATCTTCAACAACAAGCATCCTTCTTCATAAGGATTAACAACTTCTCCATAATGATCAACATCATTCTCCAAGTATGAAGACATCAGTCCAAAATGATACGAAGATTATCCAACGTACTGACCATCATTCTCCAACCTTGTTGCGTCATTCTCTAGCCTTATTTCATCATTCTCCAACCTATTTTGAACGAATAAAAAGGAACTCTTAATCTGAATCAATGAAGCGCATCTATAAATGTTTTTGTGTAAAAACAAAAGGATCATCATAGTCAAGAATGAGAAGCTACAAATCAGACATTCTTACCATAGAAGCAGAAACGCATAAAGTTCAAAACAATAACATTCAATGTTCCATAAGTCTGGTCTTTGGTCAATACTGACACATGATAATAGGCACCTTTTCAACGGTCAAAATAGTTGTCATTAACCTCCTTGAAGACTATAAAAGGAACCCCAAGCTCAAGGAAAACACATAACTTCAAGTGCTAAGAAAGTTCATCAATCACATCATACACTTACATACTTGAAAGCTTTTGATTTGCAAAAGAGTTAGTTCTGAATTTATCTTCATATATCCATATCTTATTACTGAGTTCTTTTATCAAAAATCTATTCTCAAACACGAGTTGAGCATAATCAGATTCTACCAATCTCTCTAAATCATTATTGTGAAAACTGAAAACTATAAGGGTTGTTTATAGTGTGAGTATTATTGTAAAAATCCTTTTATGGTTAAACGGTGAATTGTAAAATCCTCTCAAGACTGATAGGTGACTTGATTGAATCATTTATGGCTGGAAAGGAATTGCTGTTACGGATCATGGTTGATCGTAACAAAAAAAAAAAAAACTGTGTAAAACCAATAATGTTCTTTGTTTGAACACTTGTAAAAAATCTCACAATTGTGAGAACTTGACGTAACCTGAGTTGAGTGAACCAAGATACATCTTTGTATGGTATCTCTTTCTTATCTCTATTTACTTTCACTCATTTTAATTTTAAACTAAAATTGTGTTTTTAACTAACCAATAACATTATCCATTTTTTGTTTCCAGAACCAAGAACGTTCTACGTTTTCTATTTTCATAACCAAGATCATTCTTAAGTTGTTTTCTTAAGACTTTAATAGGAAATTTTAAATAGGTGAATTTATAATGCAAATATCCTTCCTTGTATATTGACATTGCTACTTCATACACCAGAGGTGAAAACCTTGTCCTTTAACATATAGAGGGAATGCTTTAGACCTTATAGAGAGAGGATTGCCAAGGTGGCTCATTCTAGGTTTTGACAGGACCATGAATTTAATCGGATAATGAGATTATTTATACACAAAAAAAATATCATAAAGAGATTATAAAGATATTCCATTACTTGCATTTCTTCTATAGGGTTACCTACACATTTGAACATACATTTAGGTCATAGAAGTTTTAAAAGGCTTCTCCCTGAATGGTTACATTCAAAGTTGAAGTGCACTACGTTGTTTCCAATATTTTGCACTAACAAATATGTTGTATCCACTAAAGCTTCTTCCTATCAGAGGATGAATATCCACTAACAATATTTTGCACTTTAATTCACTATGCCATACGAAAGGATGCGTGTTTTTCCCAATTTTCTATTGAAGAGTTTTAAAGATACAACCAAAGCTACTCGTTCAACTTTATATTACTTAGTACTCTATTTCAGTAAGAAGTTGATTGTAATCAATCCGCTTAGCAACGCAAAATAAAACCCAATTTCAGCAGTTTGTAACGCAACCAAGTAGTTGCTATTCTACCTCAATGACTTGTATGTTTTCAAGTTAGAAGTTGAGAAAGACTTAACTTGTAGGGTCATGGTGTTGTAGTGCTTCAATGGTGTGTAGCTTTCAGGCTGGAAGTTGAGAAGAATGAATGGTAGGGTAAGGTGCTATAATTCAGGTTATGAATTAGCGAAACAAATCTTTCTATGTAATGGGACTAGACGTAGCTGCCACATTCTGACAAAAATATGTTATATCTATTCTAGTATCCTAAATCAGATTTCTGTAAATAAGTTTTTAATAAGGAAAAACACAATTCATCCCCCGTAATCGTGTTTTTGAACCTCCAATTGGCATTATGCTCGATCTCAAGGTTGACAACTTTACCATGTTTGAGAAAATATCTACTTTTCAACATGTCTAGTTTTAGCAATGAAGCCTTATGAGAAAATATCAATAGACCCCCTCTATTTTATGGAGAGTGCTTTCACTTGTATAAGAAAAGAATCATAAGTTTCTTTATTTCACAAGATTCGAAGCTTTGGGATGTGGTTGAAGATGGGTTCAATTCTCCTACTGACGAGGATGTTATTGAAGTTTTCTAGAAAAGAGACAAATACTTCATAGAAAAAGCAGTATAAGATGTATCATAAGGCCAAGACATTTATGATGAATATGATCAAATTTGAAGGAGTTTGACAAGTTCACCAACAAGGAGACTATTAGAACCAAGATGGTTTGGTGAAAAATTTCTTACCTTGTTTTGATGATAACAAAAGGTATTTTATGACAATAGTTTAATACACTAATAATTTAATTGAGCTGAAGAAAATAAGCTAGAGGGAGCGTGTCCACCAAAGGATACCGCCAAAGAATACTACAAGATGATACTACCAGACGATACCACCAGAGCATACAACTAGAGGAAGTGACCAAAGGAAGTCATCAAAGGAAGAAAACAAATTAAGAAAACATAATAAAAGAACGAATTAGAGGAAAGGAACAACACACGCCCTTCGCTGTGTTGAACTATACATCAAAGGAAACAAGTAGTTCAAGAGGAAATAAGATAAAAGAATGAATCATAGGAAATGAACAACACAAGCCCTTCACTATGTTGAACAATACATCAAAGGAAGTAAATTGATTAGGAGGAAATGGGATAAAAAGATATATCAGAGGAAATGAACAACACGTTCCCTTTGATGTCTCTAAAGGAGATACCTCTAAGGATCTGCCTCTGGCCCTAAGTATATGAGTCTAAGGATATAACTTTGATAACTGCCTCTAAGGTTTTACCTCTGAAGATACAAATCCAAAGTCAAGTACAAGGTTGACTCTATCTCTTTTACGTTGCCTCTGACCAATAATTCAACACTAGAAGATGATTGGGCCTGACTATAAACTTCACACTATTTTTGTTTATTTTTAGACTCTGCCTCCAACGAAAACAAGTGTTTGAATTTGAGGAAACTCAATGCTGTTGAAAAAATTATGGCCTCTATTTGTTAAAAATTATACGAAATGACTTCACTAATTTTACAAGATTATTAACGAAGTTAACAATGACAATTCCAAGAAATTATTCTGATACAAAGATTCACAAATACAAATGTATTATCAAGATAAGAGTATAGATACAATACTTATTCACAAGATTAATCAAGACAGAAATTCACGAACAAACATTCATGCAATATTGATATAAAGAAAAGAGGGAAAGGAAATCGTGCACCAGGATTTTATACTGGTTCGGTTATCAATTAGATAACCTACGTCCAGTTCTGAAATCCAACTCAGATTTCAGCCTTTTCACTAGAACTTGGTTTGAGTTTATTTTACAAATATTCCAGCCCCTTCCAGCCTATTCATCCAACTCACCACCACTTCTACTACAACACCAACTTATCCCTAAGAGTTACTCGCCAAACCGTCACGAGATCAAATTAAGACTTCTTCTTGATGAACACAAGCACCAACAAAGATAGCCACCAGTTTACACCACTGGATTTTCCAGAAACTTCTTTACAGATAGACTTTTACTACAACACCAACTTATCCCTAAGAGTTACTCGTCAGACCCTCACGAGATCAAGTTGAGACTTCTTCTTGATGAACACAAGCACCAACAAAGATAGCCACCAGTTTACACCGCTGGATTTTCCAGAAACTTCTTTACAGATAGACTTCTACTACAACACCAACTTATCCCTAAGATTTACTCGCCAAACCCTCACGAGATCAAGTTGAGACTTCTTCTTGATGAACACAAGCACCAACAAAGATAGCCGCCAGTTTACACCACTGGATTTTTCCAGAAACTTCTATACAGCTAGATTTCTACTACAACACCAACTTATCCCTAAGAGTTACTCGCCAAACCCTCACCAGATCAAGTTCATACTTCTTCTTGATGAACACAAGCACCAACCAAGATAGCCACCAGTTTACACCACTGGATTTTCCTGAAAATTCTATACATATAGTTGTTCTTTACAAAAGACATAAAAGAAGACTAAGAAGAATGACTCAATCACAAATGAATATCTCACATAGAATTTGCCAATGTATTGTTAGTGAGATATGACAATCTTTCTCTAAGTGTATTTCAGTATTGAGTTTATGAGAAAAATGATTGTTTTCAATTTATCAAAGTTATGAAAGATTTGTGATTGAATCAGTTTATATATTTTCAGAAAAACATCAGAACAATCGATTTCACAATGGATTTCATAAAAGTGTAAGTTCAGCTTAATCGATTGCCTAATCGATTATCGCGTTTCTTGTTTTTCTTTAATCTTGAAAATATAGGATCTAATCAATTTGCCAATCGATTCTTTTAATACATAAATCATAAACTGATACTAAGTTAGTATCTGAATCGATTGAATAATCGATTATAGATGTTTTGTTCAAACAACGAGATCAAAACAATCGATTACTCAGTCGACTCATATTCATTGTCATAATCGATTTGGCTCTAATGGTGAAGAGCCTTCAAACATGGCTCTAATGGCTGATGTACATTATGATCTTGATTCGGACTATGATAAAGAAATCGAAGTATTCTTAATCTATCTCATAGTGAGCTTATAACTACTTTAAATGAGTTTTTAAATAAAAATCATTTTGAGTACAAAACTGAAAAATCTAAGAAAAACGCATAATTATTTGAAAAACGTAAGAGAGAGAAATTGACTCTGAATGAAAACATTTCAAAACCTTTAGTTGATAAGATCTATAAATCATTCAAATATTAATTAGCCTTCCAAAGTTTTCTTGCAAACGACATAGATGGAAGTAAGCAAGCTTCAACGATCTATGGTGTTAGCATAAACGAAAAAAAAAGAAATCGGGTTTGAAGAACCAACAAAGCTATTATTTCTCTTGAGGATGTCTGTGTGGTGTTTTAAACAAATGACATAATTGAGTATCTTATCCTATGCTAATAACATTGGAAAAACAAGAAGCCTTCAAAATCTAACAAACCAAGACATAATCAAATTTGGGTACATAAAGATAAAGTAATTGCTTTTGCAGATATCCTTAGCAGAAGAGTTAATACACCAATCCTAGTACTTGGATAGTGGTTGCTCGCGACATATGTTGGATAAAAAGGTCAATGTTCCAAGATCTCATCCGGAAGGTCGAAGGAACAGTTGGATTCAAAGGAAACTAGAAAGGAAGAATGTTAGCCATGGTACAATTAGTAAAAATGTACTATTTGTAAAAAGACTGAAACATAACCTACTAAGCATAAGTTAATTAAGCGACGATGATAATTAAATTGTCTTTAATCAAAATTCTTGTAAGGGAATCAGTCAAACTTACAGGCCTATACTTTTTACTAGTTAGAGGCAAAATAATCTTTACAAAATAAATCTTTTTAACTTAAAAAAAAAAACAAGTGGTTAAATGTTTAATGTATGTGAACGAGGATCAATTGATTTAGCACAAGAGATTAGTTCATGTCAATTTGAGATTAATCTCAAAATTAAACAAACTCCAACTAATTAGAAGCATGCCAAAAAGAGAAGCAAACTAGAAACTCTTTTTTCTTCTAAAAACATTGTTTCTAGAACCAAACCTCTTGAGCTTTTCCATATAGTACAAGCTGCATTTGTTAGTGGTAAGTGTTAGAACCAAGTTGGTTTTACATTTAGATTTTTTATGTTAACAAAACTATTTTATGAGAACAATATATTTGACTTCAAAGAGTATATATGAAAGAAGATTCATGTTTTTGTAGAAAATATAAAATAAGATTTGATTCAAATTTATAATTGAGAAAATCTAACATAAGATTTGATTCAAAATTATAATTGATGAAAATCTAAATAAGATTAGATTCAAATTTATAATTGAATAAAATCTTTGACCAAGTTGAAAAGAAAATATGGTCAAGATTTGAAGAAGTTTATTGGAACCATGGGTTTTCATAAAACAAGCTAAATGAAAAAGGTGAAGTGGTCAAAAATATGGCAAGACTTGTCGCACAAGGCTACAGTCAGCAAGAAGACATTGTTTACACTGATATATTTGCTCATGTGGCTCGGTTAGAAGTTATTTGTATCCTACTTTCTTTTGTTGCAAATAATAACATTGCATTATTTCAAAAGGATGTTAAAAGTTATTTTCTTAAATGGTTATATAAGTGAAGAAGTCAATGTTGAACAACCCCAAGGTTTTGAATGTTCTGAATTTCGAAATCATGTTTTTAAACTCAGGAAATATTTGTATTGTCTAAATCAAGCACCTAGGACATGGTTTGATAAACTTAGTAACTTCTTTCTTAAAAATAACTTTGAAAGAAGACAAGTAGACAATAACTTTTTACAAAATCAATAGGAGATGACATCCTTATTATTCAAATTTATGTTGATGACATTATTTTGGGATCTACTAATGGCACTCTTTGCCAATAATTTTCTAAATTGATGCAACTTGAATTTCAAATGATTATGATGGGAGATGTTAAGTTCTTCTTAGGGATACAAATTCCGCAAAATCAACAAGGTATACACATTCATCAAACTAAATATAGAAAAGAGCTTCTTAGGAAGTGTAAGATGAGTGACTGCAAGCATATGGCTACACCAATATATCCTACTTGTACACTTGAAAAGGATGATACAAGCAAAAAAGTTGACAAAAAAAATACTTATGGAGGAATGATAGGATCCCTACTTTACCTTACCGCTTCAAGCTAACCATAGGAATCACATTTAACTGTTGTTAAGAGAATCCTTAGATACTTAAAAGGCATTACCAACCTTACCTTGTTCTACAATATATCTCCTAAGTATAAACTGAGTGGATATTGTGATTCTAATTATGATGGAGTAAACTTGAGAGAAAGAGCATTAGTGGAAACTACACCTTTTTAGGTTACAAATTAATATCTTGGTCAAGTAAGAAAAGGATACTAAGACTTAGATGGGGTCTTAAGTTACGGGGAGTCAAAGAAATATAAAGAAAAGTTTTATAAAAAATACCAATTTTATCATCATCAAAAAGGGCGAGATTGTTAGAACTAAATTGGTTTTACATTTAGAGTTTTGATGTTAACAAAATCATTATATGAGAACAATATATTTGACTTCAAATAATATGAAAGAAGATTCATGTTTTTGTAGAAAATCTAAAATAAGATTTGATTCAAATTTAAAGAAAATATAAAATAAGATTTAATTCAAAATTATAATTGAAGAAAATCTAAAATAAGATTTTATTCAAATTAATAATTGAAGAACATTTTTGACCAAGTTGAAAAGAAAATATGGTCAAGATATGAAGAAGATTTGATCAAGATTTGAAGAATATTTGTAGAATATTTGAGCAAGATTTATCTAAAACAAATTATGAACATAATCAATTTAAAGAATTTAAAAACACAATCTAAACAAAAATAATAGATAATTAATTTAAAGAATTTACAAACTCAGTCTAAACAAAATAGAAAAAGAATCAATTTGAAAAATTTTACAAACTCAATCTAAACAAGATACAATTCATAATTAAACAAGGACTAAATTGAAGCCTAAATTTTCAATATAAATAGACACTTAAGGCTGAAGGAGAAAAACCTCGAAAAGCATAAAAGAGTAGAAGAAATCACAAGCTCAAAATTAGAAATTTATCTTGGAATTCAAAGAGACAAATACCTGTTCAAGTTAGAAATATTTTATAACTGTTCTTTTCATAGAGTGTTAGAGTTATTATTATTATTATTATCAGCTTTGTTAGAAGCAACTACTCAAGTTCCAATCTTTTGTATCCAACCCAATAGTGGTTTAATTTATTCTTCAATATGGGGTTGTCACATGGTTAGGAGAAGACTTGGCTTATAGGGTCAAGGTAGTTAGTTCCATCTTCAACCTGGGGTTGTTAGGTTGTTAGGAAAAGACTTGGCTTGTAGGGCTAAGGTGGTTACTTCCTCAAAAGTTTGGGGTTGTCAGGTTATTTGGGAAGACTGGCTTAGAGGGTCTAGTGATTTGTAATTCAAGGTATTTGAATTAGTGGATTAAAGCCTTATGAATGAGGGGACTTGATATAGCCAAGTTAGTGGTGAGCTAGGATAAATATATGTTTCAAATTATTTATGCTTTCATTGTTTGCTGCTTCTGAGTCTGATTGCTTCTACTCCAAGTAAATCACCAAATCCAAACCAGTTATTTATTTATTTATTTATTTATAAATTAGCAAAAATTTATCAAAATTGACAAACCTAATTCAACCTCCCCTTCTCGTGTTTACCTTCATTAAGAAGTATGGACTTTTCATTTTTTCCGATTATACCAGATGGACGTGGGTTAAATTCTTTAAACACAAGGATAAGTCATAAAATTCATCACTACCTTCTACAAAGAAGTGCAAAATGAAAAATGTCTTTCAATCTCAACAATTTGTAGTGATCATGGTGGTGAATTTGAAAGCAATTTTTTGAAAACTTTTATGAAGAGAATAAAGAATACAAGTTTACACAATTTTTCCTCTCCTAGAACACCTCAACAAAATGATGGTGTACAAAGAAAACAAAAATCTCTTAAAGAAATGGCACACACTATTATCAATGAGAAGAATGATACAAAGAACGTCTTGGAAGATGTAGTGAATATTGCATGTTATACTCAGAAGAGAGTCTTGATCAGACCTATTCTAAATCAGACTCCCTATGAATTATGGAAAGGGAGAAAGGCCAACATTTCTTACATTTTCCAGTTTAGCTATGTTTCCTATATTTTAAATACTAAGGAAAAACTTGGCAAGTTTGATTCATGATCACAAAAGTGCATCCTTTTGGGATACTATGGAAGGTCTAAATCCTATGGAGTATACAACCATGATACTATGATTATGGAAGAATCAATCCATGTTAAGTTGTATCAAAACTATATGATGATTTTGTAGGTCAATATAACCTAGAGGAAACTCGAAAACTAGAGGAACCAAGAAAACTATAAGAAACGAAAAAATCGAAGGAAATGAACACATAGGAGGAAGCAAAAAAAACAACAAAGGATAAGACTGATAATATCAGACAAGTCAAGATCCTCAGGAATTTAGAATTGGATGGAAGTAAACATCATCTCATCCAAACTCCTTTATTATATGGAACGCAAGTGACCCTCTAAAGATCAAAACTGCATTGAAAGATAAATCATTGTTTCGTATGCTCTATCAAATCAAACCAACCTATGTAGATGAACCCCAATTAGACGATGGATGAATTTTGGCAATGCAAGAAGAGCTCAATGAAATGAAGAGGAATGCCATTTTTAATTTTGCACCTAGACTAGAGGAAAAGAAGCCCATTGGAATCAAGTGGGTATTCAAGAATAAGTTGAACGAGATAGGAGAAGTTATAAGGATGCAAAGCTCGTCTTGTAGCTTACGGTTAGATACATTGAGATGTTTGCACAAGTGGAAAGGTTAGAAGCACTTCATATTTTATTATGTTTTGCTGCATATACTAATATCATCTTATATCAAATGGATGTGAAAAGTATATTTTTAAATGGTTATATAAATGCTGAAGTGTATGTTAAGCAATATCCTGGTTTTCAAAATGTTGAATGTCAAGACCATGTTTTTAAACTTAAAAACTTTTTGTATGGTCTGAAACAAGCACCAAGAGATTGGTACAATATACTAAGCAACTTTTTGCTTAAAATGATTTTGAAAGAGGACACGTGGAAACTATCCTATTTCGAAAATCATCTAAAAATGACCTTCTCATAGTTCAAATTTATGTAGATGATATTATCCTAAGGTTCCACTAATGGCAAGCATTACTAATATTTTGCTAAGTAGATGCAACAAAAATACCAAATAAGTATGATGGGATGATTAAAGTTCTTCTTAGGGATTCATATCCAACTAAATCAAAAAAATGTGTTGATTCAGTATACCAAGTACACTAAATAACTTTTCAAGAAGTTCAAGATATATGTGTGCAAGCTCATGAGTACCCCAACACATCCTACTTGCTCTCTTCACAAACATGATTCATGCAAACGAGTTGACCAGAAAACTTATGGAAGAATGATTAAGTCACTCTTTAACTTAACTACTTCCTGACCTGACATATTATTTATTGTGTGTGTGTGTGTGTGCAAGGTTTCACTCTGATCCAAAAGAATCCCACGTAATAGTTATTAAAAAGATCTTTAGATACCTTAATGGCACTACTAACCTTGGCCTATTTTATAAGCAATACTCTAAGTATAGGTTAGTTCGATTTTGATAATCTGATTATTTAGGAAATTAGCTTGAATGAAAAAGCACAAGTGGAAATTGCATGTTTCATGGTAACAATATGATCTCCTCGTCAAGCAAGAGACAAGGCACGATTATACTGTCAACAACAAAAGTATAATACATTTTTTGTAGCTAGATGTAGCACTCAACTTTTGTAGATGAAGTAACAACTAGAGGATAACAAACTTCGTGAAAGTAAAATCCTTATTTTTTGTGATAACACTTTTGCAATTTGCTTAACTAAAAATCTTATTTTATATTATAGAGCAAAACATATAGAAATCAAGCATCATTTTAGAAGATATTTCGTCCAAAAGGGAATTTAAGATATAAAATTGGTTGACACTGATCATTAGTGGGCCTATAAATTTAGAAAATCCATTGTTGAGGACAAGTTCAACATTATTAAAGAAAACCTGAACTTTGTATCCATAACTGGATTATGTTTTGATCTATATATTCATTTTCTAAAAAAGAATAGAATTTGCAAATCAAATATAAATTCTATACTCAAGTAAATTGATATACTTTGCAATTAGTGTAAGTATGTTTTTGTAATAGTTTGAGAGACATTATTCACTCTTTTTGTCTGATGAAAAACGAAGAGAGTAATTTTTCATAACAACTTAAAAAAAAATTAAAAACAAATCCTCAAATACTCTAATTTAAGACATTCATAAAGTGGGAGAATGTCTTTTGAAAAAGTTAAAATATTGCTCTTAAGGTGCAAACATGAGAAGGGGGTTGAATTGGGTTTGACAAAGTTGATAACCTTTTGCTAATTTGACAAAGGCGGTTGGTTTTTATGAATTACTTAGATAAGATATAATTAGATTCAAAGGCAACAAACAACGAAAGCATAAATAATTGGACACATAGACTTATCCTGGATCACCACTAACTTGGCTACATTCATTCCCCTCATTCTGAAGGCTTTAATCTACTAATTCAAATACCTTGAATTACAAAGCACCTGACCCTCCAAACTTTTCAGGAACTAACCACCTTGATCCTACATGCCATGTTTTCCCAAACAACGTGACAATCTTAGACTATTGAGGAACTAACCACATAGACCCTTTAAGTCAAGTCTGCTCCTAACAACTTGACAACTCCAAATTGTAGAAGGAACTAAACCATTATCAGATTGGATACATATAATTGAACTTTAAGTGTTAGCTTCTAACCAGCTGATTATTATAATGATTATCACAATATAAGAAATACACAAAATATTCTCATTCGAACAATTGTTTCTCTCTTTAAACTCTAAGATGAATTTAGAATTTTGAGCTTGAGTTCTTCTACTCTTTCAGGATTTTTCGATGATCTTCTTCTCTAGCCTTGACTATCTATTTATAGATAAAATTAAGGCTTCAATTCATTCTTTATTTAATTCTAAATTATATCTTTATTCTTAACTTGGTCAAAAATGATCTTATTCAAAAATAATTCTACACAAGATATTTTTGGATAATATGTTCTTTAGCAAATTCTTTATTTTTAAATCCAATTTCAGTAGTTATTCTAGATTGATTATGCTCGTATACTTCTCATATTTTATTGTAGATAAATCTTGATTAAATCTTCTTAAAATATTGACCATATCTTCGTTTTCAACTTGGTCAAAGATTTTATTCAATTATAAATCTGAATCAAATCATATTTTAGGTTTTTTTCAATTATAAATATAATCAAATCTTATTTAGACATTCTTCGATTATAAATCTGAATCAACTTGAACTTAAATATATTGTAATTATAAAATACTTTTGTAATTATAAATCTGAATCAAATCATACACGACAGTTCTTTCATACTCTTTGAACTCAAATATATTGTTCTTATAAAATACTTTTGTTTTCATCAAAACTCTAAGTATAAAATCAACTTGGTTATAATAATTTGCCCCTATTTTACGATGACATAACTTGTATTTGATAACAGCTTTTCGTTATATTTCTTTAATTCCCCCTAACTTAGGGCTCCTCATAAGTGTAAGTATGCTTTTTTTTTTTTTTTTCTCCCCAATTTATCAAATATCTTCCCCCCTCCCTTTATCATTAGACAAAAAGACTTGAAAGTGAAAGTTGCTCTTTTTCTTTTTTAATTTTCCTTTTTTCTAAATAACATGAATATAACATATTACAAGAAAATCCAAAACTAGTAAAAGATAATATAAAGCTAGAAGACTTTTAAGCTATCACAACATCAATCGGGTATGACGGAAAGGTTTCGTGTCTTTATTAAGTAGTTTGATGAATATGTCAGTCCATTGGTGTTTAGTGTCTACAAATTGAAAGTTTAGTACCCCTTTTTGAACAAAGTCCATAATGAAGTGATGTATGTGTTTAGCTCTAGAATGTACAATATTTCTTTTGTTCAGACAAATGGCATAAGTGTTATGATAGTAGATGGGAATGTTGGATTCTAAGATGTTGTAGTCTTCAAATTGATGTTACATCAAAAGTATTTGAGAACTGCAGTTAGCTGCTAAAATCTACTAAACCTCTGTTGTTGACATGGAAATGGTGTTTTGTCTCTTAATTGACCAAGATATTATGTTATCATCTAGAAATGTGCATTTGCCACTACGGCTCTTTCTCTCAAGTTTATCTCTAGCATAATCAAAATCTCCGTATCCACTCATTTTGTACTTAGGAGATTTCTGGTAGAACAAGGTAAGGTTGGTAGTGCCTTTTAGGTATCTAAGGATTCTCTTAACGGTAAAGTAATGTGATTCCTTAAGGATTCTCTTTAGGTGTCTAAGGAATCAACTTTTTGGCTTGATTCATTGGTTTCAAGTGAACAAGTAGGGTGCATTGGTGTAGCAGTCGGTTTGCAATCACTCATCTTAAACTTCTTGAGAATCCTTTTTGTATATTTAGTTTGATGAATGCATGTACCTTTTTGAATTTTCTGAATTTGTATCCCTAAGAAAAACTTAAGTTCTCTCATCATAATCATTTGAAATTCAAGCTACATCAATTTAGAAAATTATTTCAAATGGTGTCATTAGTAAATCCAAAAAATAATGTTATCAACGTAAATTTGATTGATACGAATGTCATCTCCTATTGATTTTCTAAAAATTATATTATCTACTTGTTCTCTTTTAAAGTTATTTTTAAACAAGAAATTACTAATATCATACCATTTCCTAGGTGCCTATTTTAGATCATAAAGAGATTTGCTACGTTTAAAATCATCATTTGGAAAATCATATATTTCAAAACCTGGGGGTTGTTTAACATAGACTTCGTCACTTATATAACCATTTAGAAAATGAATTTTACCATTAATTTGAAATAATGTAATGTTATTATTTGTAGAAAAAGAAAGTAGGATACGAATAGTTTAAAACCTAGTTACTGGAGCAAATTTCTCAGTGTAACCAATGCCTTTTTTTTCCAATTGTAGCCTTGTGCAATAAGTTTTGCATTGTTTTTGACCACTTCACTTTTTCTTCATTTAACCTTGTTTTAAAAACCCACTTGGTTTCAATAATGTTCGTCTTTTTTCTAGGTATTAGATCCCAAATATCATTCCTTCAAAATTCCTTTAACTCTTATAGCATTGCAAGAATCCATCCATCATTTGCATTTATAATGATTAGTGTTTTAGGATGACACAACTTGCATTTCCATCTAGATTTGCTTTCTTATTTATCTTCGTTATTTATGGCTTGGCCAAATTTATCTTTCAAAGATTTGTTATCTTTTCCTTCTTTGCTCGTATCCTCTAATTTTTTCGATTCCTTAAGTTTGTTTTCATCTGCTTCCTCTGGTTCTAATAAATCTATAGAATCCTCAACTTGATTTGAATTTTCAACATATAAGCAAATATAAACTAGATAATTTGAGAATGAAACAATATAGAACATAACTCAAGTTTTGTTACTGGTGGTTTATGCTTATTTCTAAACAAACAGCCTTGTATTTAGCTTCTACTAAAATGTTCAGATTTTGTAATTCTCCTGATTGCTCTAAATTTTTTAGAACCTAGAAAATACTTATATAGCTTTGATTTTTTAAGATCAAGTTTCTTGTTATCATAGTAAACATAATATCATACAATAATTAAATTTAAAGAAATATATAACCTATATGTCAACAATTTCAATTTCACTTTGGAAATCCTCTTAGTTCTTCATTTATGGTTTTCCGATTATGAATTTGCAAATTCTGCTGATGAATCAAGTTCCTCTATTATTTCTAGGTATGTTGATACCTCAGATTCATCATATGGTTCTTATTTTTCTAAATGTTCTGGTCCATCATATGGTTCTTCTTTTTATGATAGTTATGGTTCATTAGTTGCCTCTAGTTTTGATAGGTACTTTGTTAACCAATCCTTCTTCCACCAAAGTCAAGTCTTGGGACACAAAACTTTTTGCCTTCATAAGTTGCTACCATCTACTCACCAGATACAATGATTGGTGTTTCAACTTGGTTGTGTAGAATATCTACAACATAAACAATTTTTTCTTTTGGTATCCAAATTTGTTTGGGTCCTGATTTGTTAGTCATGAAAGGTTTATATTTTATCCATGTATTTAACATGGGACAAGAAAATAGAGTGACTTTTCTTAGAAAAAACAATACACGCAACATCAGAGTGAATCAGTGGGCTGATATTTTTAGATATTAAATTTGTTGACACTATTCATCAATGGTCCAATATTTTTAGAAAGCCAGTTTTTTAGGACAAGTTCAACATTATTATATAAAATATGAACATTGTATCCATATATGAATTATGTTTAGATTTGTATATTCCTAGACTCAAATAGAAAAGATTTTGCACATGAAATATATATGCTCTACTCTAGTAAATTAATATTCTTTGCAGTTAGTGTAAGTATGTTTATGTAATAGTTTGACAGAACATTATTCACTATTTTTCTCTAATGGTAAAAGAGGGAGAGTAGATTTTATAAAAGCAAAATATTACTCTGAAGATGCAAACAGGAGAAGGCGAAGTGGAATTGTGTTTGACAAAGTTGATAAAACTTTGCTAATTTGAGGAAGGCTGGTTGATTTTTATTAATTACTTATACAAGAAGTAATCGGATCAAAAGGCAACAAACAATGAAAGCATTAATAAATGGACAAAATGATTTATCCTAGTTCACCACTAACTTGGCTACATCCAATCCCCTCATTTAGAAGGCTTTGATCCACTAATTCAAATACCTTAATTTACAAATCACCTAACACTCTAAGCTAGTCTTCTCAAACAACCTGGAAACTCCAAGCTTTTGAGGAACTAACAATCCTGATCCTACAAGTCAAGTCTTCCCAAACATCTTGACATCCTCATACTTTTAAGGAACTAACCTCCTTGACCCTACAAGTCAAGTCTTCTCCTAACAAATTGACAGCACCAAATTGAAGAATGAACTAGACCACTAACGGGTTGGACACAAAAAATTGGAACTTTAAGTTTTTGCTTCTAACAAAACTGATAATAATAATAATAATAATAATAATAATAATAATAATAATAAATCTCACAGTCTAAAAAAAAACAGTCAAAAAAAATTTCTCATTCAAACAATGGTTTCTCTCTTTAGTATTGTTGTTGTTATCTAGATCTTTATTATTTAAATTTCTTTTTATGTAAGTATATAAATATAAAATAACTATATTAATTATTTATTAAATACAATAATGATGATGATGCCGTCATTAAATTTAATACTCTGTATAACAGCCTAATAATTTATATTAATAGCCTAAGTAATAAATTGAATTCACCATAAACGAAATTAATTCTGAATTCGTGATATATATAACACCCTAAATATTTAATTAATAAATAATAGTAAATTATAATAAATTATATTATATGTGTATTTTATGTGGTGTTATAATTTTCTATGTATTTTTTATCCTAATAATTTATTTAAATTATTAATATTAACTATAATTGACTTACAAAAAAATAAATAAATTAAAATAAATATATATATATATATATATATATATATATATATATATATATAATAATATAAGGAGTGAATTTACGTTGTTACGTTAGTTGTTACATTTAGCTCTAATAAAATAGGATAATAATAATAATAATAATTATAATTATAATTATTATCATAGTAGTAATAACCTAGGCTGAAACTATGTATATATATAGAGAGAGAGAGAGAGGAACAGAGGTTAACGGAGCCGCATTAGGAATGATTAGTAGCCGCCTTGCATCATCACAAAAGTCATAAAATAATTCTTCCACTCTATACCTTGATCAAAAGCCATCTTGCATCATCACTAAAAGCATAAAGCATTCTTCCTCTCTGCACCTTGAACACAAGCCGCCTAGCATCATCACCATAACCATAAGGTATTATTCCTCTCTGTATATTGATCGAAACATGTAGTAATGATAGGCAGATTTTTTATAGTGCCAATATGAATATTCCCTTTTAATTATAATAACAATTTTCTTCCAATTATATTCTTGAAGCAATGTTTTTAGAAATTTAGCAGTGATAGCAAACAACAATTTAGGTGCATTGCTTTAACTTCTTAATTACATCATAGTCTCATACATCCTTTGTTAATGGTTGATATCATGTAATGTAAACAAAAATAAAATGTATGCTGATTGTAAATGGTTGATATCCTTTGTAAATGGTTTATAGTTCTGTTGTGTTTGAATTGGAAAAAAAAATGTATGCTGATTTAGTCTAAAGTTGATTACTTCTCTCTTGAAATTTGAATAGCATACATTATCTATTATTTATATAGAAGCCAATTTGAATAGCATGTATTATCTGTTATTTATATAGAAGTCAAATAAATGGTACATTCACACAAAATGCCAAAAAAATTGCAATGTGTATATACGCAAGTAGCAGTTCTCTATCCACTTTGCCTTATTTATTTTATTATTTATTTTATTAATTATTTATTTATAACTTATTTTATTACTTAATTATTTATTTATTTATTTATTTATTTATTATTTATTTATTCATTTGGTTATTTATTTATTAATTATTTTATTATTTATTTTTTCGTTATTAATTTATTTATTATTTATTTTATTAATTATTTATTCACTTATTTATTTATTTATTATTTATTTTATTATTTAGTTATTTATTCAGTT